>CAMPQE020000256.1:0-260461 GCA_946902985.2 Meconema thalassinum | reverse complement strand
ACATGGCGACTCATATTATTATTATTATTATTATTATTATTATTATTAGACTATTACTATTACTAATATTATTATTATTATTATCATTATTATTATTATTGTTATTATTATTATTATCCTCATCATCTACATGTGGTGCTAGTGTTGAGACAGCATACAATTACTGGCCTATATGCAAGTCGGGGCATGATGGCACTGCGGTCCAGCTGTTGGTCTCTCACCACAGCGGACCGGGTTTGATTCCCAGTCAATGCATGTGAGATTTTCGAAGTGAAATGCCATGTCCTGTTGTTCGGATTCTGCATGAAAGATAGCTCATGATCTCGATATTTACGGTCTTGTAAAACCTCAAGTTTCCTTACTTCCCACCATCTGCAGCCTCAAGATGATTTCCCGTAGCATCCCATGAGGCCTAAGTTTCGATGTCCCTTCATAAGACCACGGCTGCTTTCTTTCCTACCCCCGCGGTGTAGGCATGTGCATTTAATCGTACACCACGATCGCAGCAAGTCCAGTGATTGGAGCTCCAAACTCAGCACAGACAGTGGCTATCCTGAGTTTGGAATTCCCCGGATTCTTCCACGCGCTTTCCAAGCACATGCCTGGATAGTATGGTACATGGAGTCCCGGGGCACCAACCTCATTCACGACCATAATATCTACATCTACACACACTACTACAATCACGAGAGAAATACCGTTTTTTCAGACAAATCCAACACTCACCTAACTGCACGTAGCTGATAAACAAATGTCCCAAGCCCCTAAAATGATTTAACAACAACCTCCACAACAAGCTTGCAAGTCTCTTCCATCATCATTGTTACCAAAAATATTTATTTACTGAATGTCCTAAACAATTGGAACCCTACTTAAAAATAAATAACATCCAGTAAAGATAGAATCTTTTATACTTTGTTTAATAGTCTAATAACAATAATAATAATATGCTGTTAAACACACTATTTTACTTTTCTTCGGGGATGTAGAGATTCCGGAATGTTGTGTTCACATCCATCCATCGGCATTAGACTGTCACCTTCATTTATTACATGACTGAACCTAGATCAAACCCTCGAGAAGGACAGCACTCTACTACCTGAGCCACACAGCTTCGATAGCATTGAATTATTTTTATTGCTTTATACAGTACATATAACACTTGCGTCACAACATAACTATACGGGCCTCAGGGAACCAAAGTATAGTTAATGAAACAGCCACTTCTAAACTGAAAGTCGAAATCATACCCATGAACTTACAGACGATTCTGGTTGTTGAGAGAGCTACTGCCTTCTGCATTAGTTTTTACAGTTGAATATTCAGATCCAGTTCTCTAAGGCCTTGGAGCAAGGTACTTGGGATCACGCCCGTACGTGTGATAATGATAGGAAGGCCTATGGTCTTCCATTATATCAATTACACCCTGTATATATAAAAATGAAAGTTTGTCTGTTCTTTCTGAATTTCTACAGAAATTTGTGTTATTAACGCGTTTCAGACTGATTTATGACTGATGCGTGCGAAAATAATTTTTGTCTGTCTGTCTGTCTGTCTGTGGACAACTTTGTTCCCTTATAACTCGAGAACGGCTGGGTGGATAAAAGTAAAATTTGGTACCAATATCCATCAGAGCCACGACACCAATCATTGATGTGACTCTTTCTCGTATCGCTCATAAAAAGGGGCCTACCCCCTTAAAATACAAGTTGAAATAGGCGTACAAGGACGAGACAAAGCTTATTTTCAGCCCCTCAAAATCTGAAACAAACGTTGGGGACCCTAAGGTCCAAAAACCACATTTTAAGGTCCTAACCCAATAGTTTCTGAGTTATTCCCAGAAAACTAATTTCATGTAATTAACGACCGAAGGAATGCGAGCCCTTTACCATGGCAACAGTATCTCAAGTATTTCTGTAGAAGGCAATGTCACTCCATTTATTACATTTCTGTTCAAGTTTGAAAATGGCTATAATGTTATTACGGATCCAAATTATGATGTACATTTCATCAATATGTATAATGCGCTTAAGGGGTTCAAGAGGTACCCTAGAAGTTAAAAAACAGTTGCCCACACTGGAATGGCATTGCGGATAGATGGGAAGAGACCAATAAGACGACCGAGACAGCGTTTGCTTAATTTTATTTAATGGCGTCATCACGGGGATGGCGACTTGCAGCATCGGCGAGGCATCATAATATTACAGTATGAGCTGAAAATGGTATTTTTCTTGCCTTTATCCTTACTTTATTCGTTTTGCTTTCTTGTTTTACGTCATTTTTTATACTACGTGTGTTGCTTTTCGTGTACGTGTGTGTCAATATTTTATCTGAAAAAGGAGATCTTTCGTAAATATAGTTTCAGATTGGTTTTGTTATTAATCTCTTACATTTTGTCGTCAAATTTCACCATATTATAGAACCTGGTGTCATTTGGTGTATGGTTTTTCCATCCAGATTTGGTCATCTTGGTGATATGGTGTTTGACTAGGGTTAGTTTGACCCGCGGCCACAAGGTGTCTCTGCACTTGTCATTGATATACAGTAGCTCTTCACCGTACTTCTCATAAAAGTGTGGCAATAGGGAAAACATTTCAAAATACATAGTCAAATATAAGAATTATCCAAGATAGACGACCAAAGCTTATTTTGATCCACTCATTGGGAGACGCAAAGCTCGGTCCCGAAAACCACATTTTAAGGCTCTAAATTGAACAATGTCTGTGATATTCCCAGGAAACTAAATTCCCTGTGGTAAACTGATGATGGAATGATTGCTCCAGTAGCTCAATCGCTAACATCTGGCTATTAATACCGAAGACCGAAGAACGGGTACTTCTGCTAGTATACCATATATGATTTGATTATCGCTGATCTGAGAATGTCCACTTGACACCGAAAATTGTAATGCCTGTTACACAACACCTCTCTCCTGTCGCCCCTTGGAATCAGTAATAAATCACATGTAATTCCTTCACGAAGAGTGTTACATTTTTCGCCTATAATATCATCCCAAGGACGTGTTGACCAAATAAGGCATTTGTGAATCATTTCCTTGCAAGTCTCCATTGCGATAAATTTTACATTCTCCCAGGTGACTATGACGAACGATTTTAAATTGAGAGCGGGTAGTGGATATCGTCGTACAATGGTGCACGTTATCGGCCGGGAAGGATATTGATTTCCCCGCACAACAGGTATTCCGATATTTTTATTTGCGGCGATTGACCAAATAAAAAGAGAACAGAATAGTGGCTTTACCAGTGAAGCGCCTACCCACAAATTGTCCCAAACCACGCTGCCTCACTACTATAATGATCAAGTAATGAACAGCCATTACGGACAATTAGAGAGATATGCATACCTATCCTCCAGTACATATTCACCTGCAGGCAGCTCGGTGATCTCATTCCGTCAGTTAGCCAACAGATGCTGCAATCTGAGGTGCTGATGAGTAGAGTGGGTAGCCGGAAGGACAGGGGTAGACAGCGCTTTCATGGAATGTGCCGTGATGTTAGTAATAATATTTTATTGAAAGCCCTGTTTAAATTAAAATGTCCCTAGCGTTCTAACATGGATATGTTTTAGGCTGGAACCTAGCTGAAATTAGTGTAGTCAGCTCCCCAACACCATGATAAGCATGGCCCCCAGTGTGCATACTTAGTAGCGTCATCTATACGTTGTTATGAGAACACAAGCTCTTAGTTACGTGCTGTTTGTTCACCTATGCATACTAGGTCATCAGCGTCATCTATACGTTGCAATAAGAACACAAACTCCTATTTACGTACTGTTAGTTGACCTATGTACTCGTATATTATGTCAGTAGCGTCATCTATACGTTGCTGTAAGAATACAAGCCCTTAGTTACGTGCTGTTTGTTCACCTATGTATACAAGGTCAGAAGTGTCATCTATACGTTGCTATAAGAACACAAGCCCTTAGTTACGTGCTATTTGTTGACCTACGTATATTAGGTCAGCAAAGTCATCTGTACGCTGCTATAAGAACGCAAGCACCCAGTTGCTGTTTTGATGGGTAACATCTTTCCACTCGGTTGCTGGATAATTTTGGTTGGTTGGTTGGTTCTTAAGTTTAAGGGCTGCGAAAACGCGGTCATGTTGCCCCGTGTACTTTGGGTGTGTGTAGAATCTGTCTGATAACCGGTGTTATTTGTGATGACTGTATTAGTGTGTGTTATCTGTCTTTTTTTAAAATTCATGTAAGGACTGCAGACATGAATTTTTCAAATAGTTCCTACTTTTGCCGCCAAACGCCACCGTCGACGACTACTGGTTCAGAACTTAGCTACCAGACGCCACCGCAGTGGGCTCTTGGCAACGAACGTAGGAACCTAAGAGCGTTGTTTACATTGTTAACCTATACAATTTAGTTTCACACAGGTGTAATTAGTGGAAGGTTCTTTAACATGCCATAAATCTATGACATGGGACCGCCGGCTTTACTTCCCCTCCGAATGAAGGCATACTAAGGGATTTTAACGCTCTTAAAAAATCCGACGACTTCGGCCGGATTTGAACCCGCGATCATGGGCGGCGGGTACGTGATCCATTTGTTCAGCAATTTCCTGATGAAGTGCCACCTTCACTAGCACATATTCACGTAATTGTAAATAAGTTTGACACTACTGGTTCGGTGCTCAATAAAAGGCATAAAATTAAAAATCATAAACATCACAGTGGCAGAACTCACTCACGTCAGCCAGAATGTGGTTACCAGATACAATGCCTGTATTATAACCCAGGATGGACGACACTTCCGGCATCTCTCATCAGGTAATATTTCATACACGCTTAAAGCAGGGGGCCAAGCTCGGCCAAGCCCACGGTAGCAGCGAATAACAAAACTGCCGCTTGCCGTTCTTACTTTATATGAAACAACCTGTAAATAGCGTGTCGTCAGGAAATACTACAATTCCTCACACAGTCCTTGAAATAGTTTTCCGTGGTTTCCCGCTTTCAACTCCAGGTACATTCTGGGGTTGTACATTCTGACAGGCCACGGCCGCTTCCTTCCACATCCTTGCCCAGTTTCATTCATTTCATCTCTCATTAACTCCTCTCATGAGGTTGGCGTCAGGAAGGGCATCCGGCCGTAAAAACCATCGCCACGAAGACTTCCATCGCATCTCATCCCCGACCCTGAACGGCCTGGCCATGTAGAAGCACCGGATCCCATGAGAACTCCGCAGTTAAGCAACATTGGGCGTGGTCGGAACTTGGATGGTATACCAGTTCTAGGTACTGTGCGCTGTTGGCCAACATAAGGAGGAGAGGAAAGGCCGTGGTCACCCTACCGCACGTAAACTCCGGCTGAGGATAGTTCGGACCTGCCTTCGGGCAGAATACCAATTAGACAGGCATACAATACAAGGATTTCATTCATACACAAATATAAGGTGCGTTCAGAAAGTAACGAGCCGGAGGCATAATTACAGAAACCAGTACCTGTATGTTAGAAGTATTGGCCCTGGCTGTTGAGGCACTTGTCCCACTGTGACACGAGGCGGTGAATGGCTGTCTCATAAAATTCCCTGGGCTGCGATGTGAACCAGTTCCGCACGTACAGCTGGACGTCGGCATCCGAGGTGAATCGTTGGACCCGCAGAGCCCTGGTGTGGTTGAAGACTGTGGGGCACCCATTGGGCACACACTTTGCGCAAGTGCAGTCGTTCCTTCATGATGGTGTGCACACTTCCGACGCTCAATCTGACCACGGCGGCTATGGCATTCACTGCCACTCGGCTGTCCTGGGTAATGAGTGCATCAACACCGACAGTAGTGGCTACGCTGGCTAAAGCGCAGTGTTAGGTCAAGGGGCCAAGTTCTCTGCTGACTCGATAGACTCATGGGCTCGAGCCCCACCGTCGGCCGTCCTTGAAATGGTTTTCCATGGTTTCCCCATTATTAACACCAGGCAAATGCTGGGACGGTACCTTCTGATAGGCCACGGCCGCTTCCTTCCACATCCTTGCCCAATTTCATTCATCTTCATCCATTCCATCTCTCATCCCGACGCGCAGGTCGCCCACGGGCGTCGACTAGAACGACCTGCACTCGGCCTCTCAGGAGGCCACACGACAAAAAAAAATGCATCAACCAGCTGGACGTTGTCATCGGTAATGCAGGGGGGGGGGGGGCAGACCCGTCCTTCCCTGAAGAGCTTGTGCCACACCTTGACCCTTGCAAGGGACATGCAGTGTTCGCCGTACACTTGTGACATTCGGCGATGAATGTCCGTTCCCCCTACTCCTTCCGCTGTCAGAAACCGAACAACACCTCTTTGCTCTTCGGTTGACGCCTCCATGTCACTGTTTGCAATGCGACTGGCAGCGTTGGACGATTGATGCATGCTGATGCTCGCTTTATATCGTCACGTGACGTGCACGCGTGCCCTCTAGCGACGGGCTGTGACCTTCCACGCTCTCGTCGGAACCACACCTCGTTACACACGCCACGATTAGCCGATGTCGTCACCGGTTTGCGCATTACAGCCTCCAGCTCGTTACTTTTTGAACGCACCTTATATTATCTAGCCTATCTGTGTCTACCCCTAATTAACTACGTTTCGAAAGGGTTCGGGCAAGAGATGCCATGAAATTCTATGCGACTGGTGGTTATTACGGACGGATGCCCTACCTGACGCCTACATCACGAGAGGAGTTAATGAGAGACGAAATGAATGAAGTTCAATTTCAAGTGGTTCCTACTTTGGCTACCAGACGCCACTGCCATCCAGCGGCGAACGATGGAACTTGATGGAGCGTTTCTAAACCAAATAACTTACAAATTTAGGTAGATTATTTATCATGCATACATCTATCACATGGGCCCCTCGGCTTTACTTCCCCTCCGACGGAAGGCATACTGAATGATTTTAATGCACTTAAAAAGTGACAGTCAATCTGAAAGACTAGACTTTGTATCACTTTAAATGCTACAAATGCTGAAAAATGCTAGCAAAGCTGGAAGCCAAAGACTCTTGACATGTTAGAAAATTATCTGCGTAATACTTATCTTGCTTATCTTGTTTCAAATTACTCGCCAACGGCAAGTGCAAACCAAGAACTAAGCAAGGTTCAGCGCGGGGGATTACGTCTCGCTCACCAGAGCACGCGGGGACGTGCCCCTTACATATAGTCTAAAAACACTTATAGTGGGCGATGTATTGAAGATAGAGATATGCTCTCGCGGACTTTTGTGTAGAACTTTTCATGCTGACCAATTCTTACGCTCATAGTATATTGATATTTTTAACGGTTTGGCCAGCGTAAGCTTAAGAAGCGCACGGACGCCAAGTTTGTTTTCGACTTTTTTCACTGGAATCGTTACTGCTTGGCTTCCTTTGATCATACATACAGTAAATTATTTTCTACGGAATCTTTCCTCGAGATATCCTTTACAGAATCCGCATCAAAATCCATCCAGTGGTTCTCGAGATTACCCGTGACATCCAAGAATCGGGGATGTTTGTCTTATACTAACGAAGTAGAGATTGTCGGGGGTACACATGCACCAAGCGGTACTATTACGTCACACAACTCAGTGCATCTGTCCGCCCGTCACCGTAACGTAACGCCAGACCCCAGCGTAACGACGAAGTCGACAAGATCATTTCAAATGATAAAAACCGACGACGTCGGCCGGATTTGAACCCGCGATCTTGGGCATAGCACTTCATCATGCAACCCGACTACGCCATCGAATCCAACTTCCTAATCAAATAGTATATGTGAGAACATTTGTACACGCCCCTGATAGAAAATTTTCCGGATTTTGCACGAGTTCACATACTTCTTAGCCTATTTGCATGTATGAAAAAAATATGAGATCACCTTTTGTCCGCGTGTGCGAGTGTGTGCGGTCCCGCCCCTCCCCCCTTCTCCTCTCTCTGCCAACCCCCCCCCCCCCGCCCCTTCTAATAAAATCTAAACGGCTGGAGTGATTTCAATGAAACACGGTAAGGGCATAGTACAATAATTAGGCCGACCCCAACCGTCTCGCTAATCCAACATGGCGGCCAAGCGAAGTGGAAACATTTAATTAAATAGTCTATCCTCGCGATTTAACCATCCGAACGCAGTGAAACGTGCTACAGCAAATGTTTATGCACATTGCGTTGCACTGATATTTAATTTAGTTCAATTGTTAACATAACCTCAAGATGGTGGCTGTGCAAAATTTTAAAATTAAGTTTTTATTTCTTGTGTTCTAATCATGCGATCGAAATCAACGTTTGAATAACGAACCGGCGCAATAATCCTCTTCTAATAATACATGACTCTATGGCCTACATGACAACCATCCGAAATATTTAGACGGTTCCCAATATTTATTTATTAATCTATGAAAGCAATTAAACTGAAATTTTGTATGTTGATAGAGGCTATATTATGGGACATCCAATAACCTGGTGAGCACAAATCCATCGTGGAGGCAACGCGGATTTAATTATTCAAATGGACATTTGTCGCGATTTAACTATCCGAGCGCTATGAAACTTGTTACGGTATGTGTTATAAAAAATTTAATCGACTGGCTTCTAATTTATTTCAATTGTTTTCATAACCACAAGATGGTAGCTGTGCGAAATTTTATCAACTCTTTTTTTTTATTTCTCGTGTCTTAATCATGCGATTGAAGTTTGAATAATTCACCTACACAATAATCTTCATGTAATAGTACATACCTCTAAGGCCTACATATATAACAAATAGTTATGCTATAAAGCATATTTTCATATATTCTACTTATGTTAATTACCTCTATCAACATACAACATTTCAGTTTGATTGCTGTAATAGATTCGTAGATATTGAGAACCGACTAAATATTTCGGATGTTCGCCATGTTGCATTTTATATTTGTGGGACCTAGAGTTATGTAGGCTACTGTTACATGAAGATTATTGTGTACGTGTAGCATTCAAACTTCCATCGCATGATTAGGACACAAGAAGTAACAAGGCGATTTTAAAATTTCGCACAGCTGCCATCTTGTGGTTATGGAAACAATTGAAATAGATTAGATGCCAGTGGATAAACAATCGTATAAGGATTTACTGTGCCAAGTTTCACTGCACTCGTATGGTTAAATTGCGAGAAACGTCCATGTGAATATTTATACTTCGCGTCGCCGCCATGTTGGATTTGTGATCACCAGGTAATTTAAAGCCCTATAGGTGAACTTAAGTTCATAGCCCCTATGAACATAAAAAAATCAGTTTGATTGCTGTAATAGAATCGTAGATATTCAGAGCCTTCTAAATATTTCGGATGGTCGCCATGTTGGATTGTTAAATGTATAGGCCTTGGAGTCATGTATCATTAAAGGAAAATTATTGCGTAGGTTCAATATTCAAACTTTCACTTCGATCGCATGATTACGACACATGAAATAAAAACTTAATTTTAAAATTCGCAAAGCCGCCATCTTGAGGTTATGTAAACAATTGAACTAAATTTGATGCGGTTGGAACATTAAATCGCGAGAAAGGTCGATTTAAAATTTTCAAACTCGCTTGGCCGCCATGTTCGTTTTGTAGTTTTTGAAAGTCTTGTAGATGAACTTCCAGTAGTGCCCTTTATCTGCGTACAAAATTTCAGGGTGATACCGCTAATAGTTTCAGAGTTATAGAATGCCGGTGAAATTTTTCGCACATCCGCCATCTTGTGGTTATGTAAACAATTGAACCAAAGTTAGATGTCGGTGCATTACAATGTGTATAAACATATACTGTACCAATTTTTATTGCGTTTGGTTGTTTAAATCGCGAGAAACGTCTATTACAAGTCTCAAATTCGCGTGGCCGCCATGTATGTTTTGTATTTCCCAGTTTTTCAAAAGTCACATAGGTGTACATCTAGTAGTTCCCTTTATCACCGTAAAAAATCCAGGGTGATATCGGGAATAGTTTCGGAGATACTGAATGCTGGTGAAATATTTCGCACAGCCGCTATGTTGGATTGGTGAGACGTAACAAAATTTGAAGGGCACGGTCGGGGTCGTCCGGAATAGTGCTATGAACTTACCGAGTTTCATTGAAATCACTCCAGCCGTTTAGAAGTTATTAGGGACACACAAACACTCACGGACAAAAGGTGATCTCATAAGCGTATTTTTTCAAAATTGAAAATAGGCTAAAAATCCAACGTGGCTACATGCGAATTATTTATACGGTTCTCAATATCTACGAATCTATTACAGCAATCAAACCGAAATTTTATGTGTTGATGGTGGTAATTAACATAAGTAGTAGAGATGGGCAGTAGTCGACTGAAAACAGTCGAATTAGTCGATAGTTAAAACAATCGACTTATTCGACTGCTTTTAAAAAACAGTCGAATGAATTCAACGACTACTCACCGTATCATAAACAAGTCGTTTGCAAACGACTGATCCCAAAGCTATCGTTGGAAATCATTCGAATGAAACAAGTCGATGGCAAACGACTACTTCCAAGCGAATGGAATCATTCGAATAAAAGTAGTCGTTGTAAACGACTGATCCCAAAGCAATCGTTGGAAATCATTCGAATGAAACAAGTCGTTGGCAAACGACTACTTCCAAGCGAATGGAATCATTCGAATAAAAGTAGTCGTTGTAAACGACTGATCCCAAAGCAATCGTTGGAAATCATTCGAATGAAACAAGTCGTTGGAAAACGACTAATTCCAAGCGAATGGAATCATTCGAATTTAAGTAGTCGTACTAATCAAACGACTTCTTCAGGATAACTTCATGCTACAATTCATTGTGCTGTATGTTTATTGGAGAGCTTTAATTAATAAGTTAAGTATACCTGTAGGTGCCTATAGTTTTATACAGTTCGTTGATTCTTTCAATGAAATAGCCTAAATCCAATTGTCCAAGTTATTGGACAATTCAATATTGTCATTCAATATTTAGGTTATGTTTGAACTCCAGATACCGGTTTTGTGGCACATCATCCCAGACAAGCCGGTAAATACCTTTGCCTCCCAGTCAGATGGATCATTTAGCCGTAATTTTGAATTAGAGTAAGGTTGTAGTGTGCGTGGTCAGATTTAGACAATAGCCTACTCCATGAAGGGGTCATGGCTATGCCTTCTATGTTTGTTTAATGAATAGAATAACTGAAATGTGGGATGTATACTGATATTAAGATTTGTGGAATGAGTTTATGATGTTTTTAATAGAATTTAATGAAGTCTTCAGTAAAGTTGGAGACATGATCGTGTTTACACAATAGCCTACTCCGTGAAGGGGTCATGCCTATGCCTTCTATGTCTGTTTAAGGTTCAGTGTGGCTGAAATGAGGGAGGTTTACTGATTTTGGTGTTTGTGGAGTAGTCTTTTCGTTTATAATTTAGGTTTTTGTGAAGCTAGTTGCGGAGTTGTTTCATGGATTTTATTGCTCTGCAAATGAAGTGTATTAGGGGGTTCTGGGTTTGGTTTAGCTGTAGTTTACAAGGTTATGGCTGAGAGTTGTTGTAGCAGGCCTAACAACTGTGTCAGAGCAGTGGCGTGCTGTGTGGGAGGGGGTTAGTGGCAAAGACATGAGGTCAGGGATGGAAGAGTTGTAGCGTTGTCTGTGGTTAAACTGCCGTTGCCTTATGGCTGATTTTATGGACATCCATCATAAGATAGAGTGGTGATGTGAATCTCTACATCTATTGCAGCGGGTACTGTGAGGACAGCTTGACCGTACGCACAAATTGATTCTGGTCGTCAATTGTTTGGAGATGGGCAGCACCGCAGCAGTCGACTGAAAAATGTTAAATCCATCGACTTGTTTGACTGCTTTTAAAAAACAGTCGAATGAATTCAACGACTACTCACCGTAACATAAACAAGTCGTTTGCAAACGACATATCCCAATTGTGTTTTAACTTTTAACTTGTAGAACGCGCTCGGATAGTTTTACGTTCTGGTCGTCAATTGTTTCAGCACATGGATAGCGCGCGCATTAAAAAAAACTTAGTATTTACAGTGTTGCCAACATCTCCACTGAAAGTTCGCCCTCGTTGCTGTTCTAAAGTGTTCTATTTTCGTGTGTATTTACTGTAGGCCGTGATTTCCTTGTTCAAGTCGTATTTCAGCTCTACGTTCTTAGTACTTCAGAGAGGATTAAATTAGTGAACACATAGCCTAACTTGTTATGACCCTATGGACATATTTTACATTTACTATTTTTTGGTATTAAAATATGAAGTGTGATTATTTCAATGTTGGCTATGGAATTGTTCCCGGTACTTAAGAACTCCCTCTCAGTAATAGTGATTTAATTTACTCTTAGGTTAATTAAGTATTGGTCTATTACTTCACTTATCCACAGTATATACAGGTAATGTGCCCTGTATCAATACCGGTATCGGGGAACATTTACTCACACATTTTGCATTAAATGAAATGTGCAACATTACAAATAATGGCTGCACTCTACACGACGTAAACCACCATTTCGAAGCACAGTAAAAATAAATAACTTTGACCAATTGCATGTTGCCGAGCGTCGAGTAGTCCAAACTAACGTCTGCAAAAATAGGTGGGTTAAGGAGAAGTTTGATTTTCATCTGTTGGTACGATTCTACTCAGCCGGTAACGGCTTGCAGTGCTTTGTACGCTGCCTAGAAGCGACTACTTTCAGTCGAGTACATGAAACAACACGCTTAGGAGCAATGCGAATTCAGGTAACCATTCGACTGAAAGTAGTCGACTATCTTGTCGATAGTTTCTACCAATGAATGACTAGTCAGTCGATGGTTAAAAGTAGTCGATAGTCCCATCTCTAATAAGTAGAATATATGAAAATATGCTTTATAGTTCTCCACAGAACTACTTGTCTTGTGTGCCCTGCAATTCGAAACATATCAACAATATGTAACGAATCCGTGTGAGGGCATTTCAAAAATTATTTAATTATAGAAGTATGATATAGTTGAAGATTTACTGTAAGGATTGATAGCTTGGTTTATTTATCTTACCATGGTTGTCTTGCATAAGCGAGTTTAGAACACGATGTTATTAATAAATGATCATCATTGAATGTATTTGCCACATACTTACTTTTTTCAATTTGAGTTATTTATTCTCCGTCAATTATTTATAATATAGATTCATTTAAAGCATTAACATGAACCTTAGCCTCCAATAATATAAAGCCTACTCAATCGTGGCGTTCTCTGAATCAACACTGTCCTCCTAGCAGTGCGCATATTGACCACAGCAGCGCTGAGTACCCACCTAACATTTACACGCAAGCTATAACCAGCAAACGTATACCTATACACTGTATTTAAAGTACATGAATACACATTGTTGTGTAGAATGAAGTAAAATATAAGAGATGTTCATCTTATACTACTGGGAGTTCGTTTCAACTGTGGATTCCCCTATTATAAGGTGCGTTCAGAAAGTAACGAGCCGGAGGCATAATTACAGAAACCTGTACGTTAGAAGTATTGGCCATGGCTGTTGAGGCACTTGTCCCACTGTGACACGAGGCGGTGAATGGCTGTCTCATAAAATTCCCTGGGCTGCGATGTGAACCAGTTCCGCACGTACAGCTGGACGTCGGCGTCCGAGGTAAGTCGTTGGCCCCGCAGAGCCGTTTTCAGTGGGACCAAACATGGCGTAATCACAGGGAGAGAGGTCTGGACTGTATGGAGAGTGGCCGAGAACCTTCCATTTGAACTTCTATAGGAGTGCCGCGACTGTGTTGGCCGTATGAGGTCGTGCATTGTCGTGGAGCGACCACGGCGGCTATGGCGTTCACTGTCACTCGGCGGTCCTGAGTAATGAGTGCATCAACCAGCTGGATGTTGTCATCGGTAATGCAGAGGGGTGCCCCGGACCGGGCATCATCGGCTAACGACACCCGTCCTTCCCTCAAGCGCTTGTGCCATGCCTGGACCCTTGCAAGGGACATGCAGTGTTCGCCGTACACTTGTGACATTCGGCGATGAATGTCCGTTCCTCCTACTCCTTCCGTTGTCAGAAACCGAACAACACCTCTTTGCTCTTCGGTTGACGCCTCCATGTCACTGTTTGCAATGCGACTGGCAGCGTTGGACGATTGATACATGCTGCTGCTCGCTTTGTATCGTCACGTGATGGGCACGCGTGCCCTCTAGCGACGGGCTGTGACCTTCCACGCTCTGGTCGGAACCACACCTCGTTACACACGCCACAATTAGCCGATGTCGTCGCCGGTTTGCACATTCCAGCCTCCGGCTCGTTACTTTTTGAACGCACCTTATAGATAGCACGCACAACTGTCTGGTACAGGGTGGGGCAGCATAACTTCCTTTTTTCAATTGCGCCCCATTTAGTAGTGTGATGTAGTACCGGAGCGCTAGTGGTCTCGTCCAATAGGAGGGTCTGTAAGTTTTGTACTGACACAGTTCAGTCGCCATCATGCGTTGGAACAGTGTGGAGCGTGCGTTTGCCCTTGAGGCCTACTTTTCGAGCGGTTGTTCTGTGATCGCAACCCAGCGTGCCTTTCGGAATCGCTTTAATTTAGCCCCATTGGCGCCTGTCCCAGACCGGAAATCAATTGTTACGTGGGTCACTACGTTCAGACAAACTGCAAGTGCAACAAGACGTAGAACGGGAGTCCTACGGCCCATGATAACATTGAGGCAGTGAGAGCTTCAATTTTGCGATCACCACGGCGTTCTGCGCGCAAACATTCGTCTGCCCTTGGACTTTCTAATCGTTCTGTGAGGAGAATTCTTCATGATGATCTTCATTTTCATCCATTCAAGATGGCGATTGTGCAGGAACTTTCTGAACGCGACTTCAATTCTCGGAGGAACGCGTGTGAGGTGTTTCTGGAAGTCGTGCCTGAGGACGCTATTGTGTTTTTTAGTGATGAAGCCCATTTTCATTTGTGTGGATCCGTCAACAAACAAAACATGCGCTACTGGGCTGCTACAAATCCTCGAGAATTGCATCCAAGGCCTTTGCATTCACCAAAACTCACAGTGGGGTGTGCAATTTCCTCAGGTGGAATAATTGGTCCCTGGTTCTTTGAGGAAAATGAAGTCACAGTGACAGTGAATTCGGACCGGTATGTAAACATGTTACAGGATTTTTTTCCACAACTGGATGAGTTGGACTTAGGGGACGTTTGGTTTCAACAAGACGGTGCAACGGCACACAATTCAAGAGCATCGATGGCCGTTTTGAGGGAACACTTCCCAGGGCGCCTAATCTCAATTAGGGGCGACTTGGAATGACCGGCCCGATCCCCCGATTTGACCCCTTGTGATTTTTTTCTATAGGATTTTTTGAAATCCCGTGTTTATGTAAACCGACCAATGACCCTACAAGATTTGAAGAACAACATCCAGGAAGAACTTGCCAACATAACGCCTGCTATGCTGGTAAGAATTATGACAAACGCCATAAATCGGTTCACCCAGTGTGTAGAGAATGGGGGACGTCACCTACCTGATTTGATCTTCAAAACCAAGTAAAACAAAACTTTATATTTGTACCTACATTATATTAAATAATAAAAATTTTCTGATTCGTACAATGTGTTTTACTAAGGTTTGAAAAAAGGAAGTTATGCTGCCCCACCCTGTATGTTGGCCTACAAGATTAAGGTACGGTTCTGTCAGTAGATTGTTACCAGTGTACCATAGAGTTTCAGTGAAAAGGAACGACTTTTCTAAATTTTTGTGATTATTTCTTTCCATAATTTGTGTTTCTTCTCAAGACCTAGTCTCGTGTCATTGGTGTAGTTAGTGACAGATGGGCTCCGAAACATTTGCAATTTTATCTTGCTCAGTTCCTCAGGATGATCACTTACTCTCCACTGTACAATATGATATTTAGCAACATGTGGCAACAGTATTCTAGTTAATGTTCATGCTATTCCTGGACTGCTCAGCGTAACCGATATCATTTCGTCCGTTACTTCTTCCAGGGAACAAAACCTGGCTTACGATACCGGAGACCACCTCTCCATCTCCCTCTGTCCTTGAATTTTAAATTAGTGACATTACTGGAGATGGAGGGGCAGTTGACCTCGCTGTTCCGTCCCTTAAATCAATAACTAACTCGGGTTACTACCAAGCACTCTTGACATGAAATAGGGAGACTATGGTCTTCAGATCGTTGTTATTGTTGTTTATTTAGGGGCGTTGGAACATCGTGGTCATGTAGCCCCGTGTTCTTGGGTGTATCTATTATTTATTATTTATTTAGCATATGGCTAGAGATACAGGAGAATTGAGGTACCCAGAATCAAAACCCGCCAAATCCATTCCTTCACTTTTTTGGCAAAGTGGCAAAAACTGTTACAAACAAACCAATACCCAAAAGGAAATACTTCTTTCACTAAAAAGTTAATTAATTATTTTTAAAAACAGTGACAAAGTATGAAGCTGATCCCCGAGATAGTTATAAATTTATTTAGAAAAATATAAAGCAATAATTCGGATTTGTCGGGGTTTGTTACTAAGATTTGGATTTGGCAGGTTTTGATACCAAAGAGCCCTAATAAATCTGAAGTTGCGAAGAGATTGTAGAAACTGCGTAAGCTTTACTAAGAAATTAATATTTTGAATGAAAGTTAACTAAGTTTAGGTTATAAAATAAAAAATCGTGAGTATCATTTTTGTGTTTATTTGCACAAAGATTATTGGCTAGTAAGAATAACCAGAAAAAGAATAACATTAATATTACCCATTCAAGATTTGATTGCCGCTGAGCGTGACTGTGCCAGCGTTTATGTTTATTGTAGCATGAGCCCAGCGGGGCGAAGCGGAGGACACAGCGATGACAGGGTGCAGTCTGCACATAAGTCAAGCTGCATTGCGTCAGATAAGCGTCATACGAGCTCATGTCACCATGGACAGTTAAACAATGACTGAAGGTACTTAAGCTGAGTCATATCCTAATCGCGTAACAGTACACAAAGTTTAGTTCCCATCTACACCGCCGGCAATCAATTCGTGAAAGGGTACTGAATAATAATTATAAGGGAAAACGTCAAATTAAATTCATGTTCAATTCATATGGTTCAGGTTCTTAGAGACAAAACAATCGTCATTCAACTATTAAATCACATTCTTTATTGGAATTTCTAGCTCTATCTGTTTCTACCTCATCCTCAATAGTAGTTTCACAATCTTCATCATTCCCTTCGTGTTTGCCACGACTTTCCAGATAGCAATAAAATTGCAGCTCTTCATTTTCCCTCCATCTATCTCAAAAATGCTACGAAAGCAGTCTCAAAACATCTTTCACTTCTTGTTCCTCAAGGACAATCGCTCTGTTAATGTATTCTGGCTGTACGTGAGTCATATCAAACTCAGGTCTCGTGATACGTTTATGTTCGCAAGTATCAGTTCTGTGGAAAACGTCTCCCCGGACCAAGATGTTATTGTTCTTCTTGTTCTTTGTCAAAATTATCCTAAACAAATTATTATTATCGGAAAGTATAAAAACGTAAACCATTCTGATCACGTCAGGCAGGGGTACATTCTCTGACTAGTGCACGTAGGTAAAGAGTACACACTTCGCAAAGCATCATGGAAGGTAAGATGGCGGAACTGAGTGCTCCTATTGGCTGATGTGGATGTGCCTGGTTTTGTAGCCAAAAATGGCGAACCTGTCTTTGGACTTGGCTGATATTGCAACTAAGTCTCAACTTTGACTTCGTTTTACAGTAGGATGAAGCGGGTTTTGTGACAAAATAATAGTTTTAATGAATTCAGTGCATCAAACGCTATAAGAAACAATGCTTATCTCAATTTTCATAAAATATGGATTTGGTGGGTTTTGATTTTAGGCACCACAATTTATATATGTATATCCAAATTCTGGATAGAGCCAATAGTCTCTGGGGTCACGAGAGCAAAGTCACTAGCACTGCCACTGTACTTCGTTTGCTGCACTCGGTGATGATGTGCTGGATCGTCTGTTCTGTAGCACCTCAGTCACACATTCTGTTCCACTTGTAGTGGAAGGCTGCACAGTTCCCATGGTGTTCAATGTGGACCATAGTCTACGAGGGAGGTTGAAACCAGGTGGCGAAGTCTTCTTCACAGGGGGCATTGTTGGACAACATTTGTTGTTGAATCTCTTCTGCCACTCAACGAAAGTTTGGTAGTTGCTGTTCCTCAAGTTCATGGCATCTCGTATTGCTGGTTTTCTGGAAACCAGGCGACCAGTAATTGCATCGCTGATGTCATCATGTATCGGCAGTCCTGGATTGTCCATTATTTTAATGAATTCTCTTAGGAAAACATCTTTACGTCTGAGATGTGGAGGTGGAATATGACTTAGCACTGGTAGCCAATGTGTGGGAGTAGATTTGATTGTGCCAGTGATGAGACGCATTGTGCTGTTCAGTTGGGTATCTACAATATTTGTGTGAGCACAATTGAGCCAGACAGGAGCACAGTATTCGGCAGTCGAGTACACCAAACCTAGAGCTGAGCATCGCAGGGTTGCAGCTGAGGATCCCCAAGTTGTTCCATATAGCTTATGAATTATGTTGTTTCGGGTTCCGATTTTTGCAGCAATATTCTGGAGATGTTGTTTGTAAGACAGCGTTCTATCCAATGTGACCCCCAGATATTTAGGGTATCTATTGTGTCTCAATTGCTGGTTGTCCATGTACACCTTCAGCTCCCTATTAGCTATTTTGTTGTTTAGATGAAAGCAACAAACTTCAGTTTTGCTGGTGTTTGGTTTGAGTACCCACATTTTAAAGTAGTGTGTCAGCTTCTTGAGTTCTTCTGTTAGGATCTCTTCCGATTGTTCAACTGTTTGTTTTCTACTAGCAATTGGCCAGTCATCTGCGTATCCGAATTTCCTGCAATGTACAGACTAAACAACAAGGGAGCAAGAACCGACCCCTGAGGTAGCCCGTTGTTCAACGATCTTCTGCTGCTTACATCTTCAGCTCGTTGTTATTGTTGTTGTTTCTTTAGGGGCGTTGGAACATCGTATTCATGTAGCCCCGTGTTCTTGGGTGTATGTAGAATAAGTCTGATAACCCGTGTCACTGTAATGTCTGTAATAGTGTGTGTATTTGTAATTAGCTTGCCACGGGGGGGGGGGGGGGGGTGGATAGCGTGTCGGTCAACTAACCCCAAAATTGCAGGTTCGCTCCTGGCCGTGGTAGGTGATTTTTGAAAGGCGGCAAAAATACGACACGCATGTCATACGATGTTGGCATGACAAAGAACCCATTTGAATTAAGTAGGCCGTGTTCATAATGGCAAAATTAATCTCGGGAGTTTCCGCAAACACATAGTTCCTGATTTCTCTACTAGAAAGCGCTATAGTGTTCAAGGAGCTTAGATATCTAACCTCCTGTAATTTCATAGTGATTCAAGGAACAACGAAATTCGACATGCAAGCTACCCTCTGGGTGTCAAATTACAAAGCTTGCACCCGGCACCGAGGCCATACGATATTATTATTATTATTATTAATATTATTATTATTATTATTTGTAATTGAGGTAAAATTTGGGTAGGAAGCGGCCGTGGCCTTAAATAAGGTACCGGTACCATCCCGGCATTTATCTGGCGTAGAAGTCGGAAACACTTCCAGAATAGCTGAGGTAGGAATCGAACCCACCTCTTCTCAGGTTTGGCTCATGAGACTGCGTGTACCCCATTCCAGCCCTCAGAACTATGAATCGAACCCGGGCCTCCACAGTGACAGCCAAGTATGCTAGCCACTACGCAACGAGGCGGACTGGACAGCTCGTACCAAATACCCTCCAATATAGGCCATTGCAGCTCTCGTTATAGAAATGTGGTCATTTAGCCCCGTGTCTGCTACCCTGTGTCATTGCGGCGTGTGCATTTGTAATTCCGGTGATGATTTGGAAGGTGACCTTAAGTTAGGAACCATCCCGGCATTTGCCTGGTGTAGAAGTTGGAAACTACGGAAAACCTGTCCTGGAAGGATGAGATGAGAATCCAACCCACCTCTTCTCAGTTTTACCTCATGAAGCTGAGTGTACCCCGTTCCACAGTGGGTCAAAATCGAAATCAAGGAGGACAAAATTATTTATTTTCATAAGAAAAAATCAGAATTTCTTACTTCTACGGCATTCTCATACAATTGCCGCTCACTATTCTGGGATATAAACGCATCTTAGTGTAAACCTGTCTCCACTGTTCGAGCAGTCTCAATTGGAGGGTGAATGTAAGTGGCTGTGGTTTGGTTGTCTTTGTGGTTAGTGTGATGCTTTAAGATGGAACATGCAGCTGAAGGTATGATCTTTGTAAGGTGTTGCAGTTATTAGTGGGCGTAATTGTTACGTAATTTTAGCTATATTTGCATCATATAATATTTAACTATTATTTTTAAAATTATATTTTTACTTAGATTTTTAGTATGTCGCGTCACTCTGTGTCACATTCTACTTAATGTTAAAATGTAGATAGCGTCTTGAAGTTTACGCCTGTTATAAGATTTTTTGCATCTTTTTGCAACTTACTTAGTTATTTTACGTTTTTGAAGATGCCGCGCGACCAGTTCTCACACGTATACAACTGTTTGAAGCACTGGATTCGACTATTATGTCAAAAGTGGAACTTTATGACGATGTTAAAAGTAATTTAGGGGTAGAAAATTGTTCTGAAGAGATAACTGAATGCTCTATCCAACTCCTAGTCATAGACAATTTCTTGCATGACTAGACGTAGCTTAAAAAAGGTCTTAACTGATGATTATTATGAAGTAAACAAATTATATACCTTGCTTTCACTCTAAATTCATGATTAAAACGTAAAAAAAATGTTGTCCCCCTAGATTTCGATTTAGACACACTGTGCGTTCCAGTCCTCAGACCAGAATTAAATTTCTTCGCAGAGCCTGGA
Organism: Meconema thalassinum; assembly: GCA_946902985.2. Taxonomy (NCBI): domain Eukaryota; kingdom Metazoa; phylum Arthropoda; class Insecta; order Orthoptera; family Tettigoniidae; genus Meconema; species Meconema thalassinum. The sequence goes on along the minus strand of CAMPQE020000256.1, from coordinate 239,601 downwards.
TTCTAGCATGGATCTCTGGGGGCGACAACCAAGAATGCTAACCACTACATGACGAGGTCAGGTATCATCATCATCAGAACTGGAACAATAATACAAGATCATCTAATTTTCAGTCGCATGGTCAGCGTAGGCTACATACCATGTCTTATTGCTTTAATCCATAATTTCCTAGTTGGCCTGGACTAGGAAATTCACGAAAACTAGTTCCAGGAACATTATTTCTAGAGCCTTGTTTATAAAACGACACGTAACAGTATACCATCGTAATACAATGGTCTTGTTTCAGTAACATAACTTGATTCGTGCGTACACAAATATGTATAAATACCGCCAACTGAACTGATCATGTAGGGGGGTATGCAGCGCCTCTAGCGGCAAACATAGTATCTGCAGGGCGGACAGTTCCCAGAGGCCATTGGGCAGGCTTGGCTGCGTCATTGATGGAGTTCAGGTCAGACGTTTGTTTTTGGCCGGTGCTTGCTTGTTGCGTAGAGGTCTCCGACCAGCCAGGAAGCCTTCATATTGTGAGCGTATGCAGTAACAACTGCATGCACGCATGCTCGATCAGAAGGTACGAAGGAAAGATGCGAGGAGGTTGAACGATTAGCACAGTGGATGAGCGGATTTCACGGCCACCTATACAGCACAGCGCCGCGCTTGCACCCACAAATCTGATCCAGGATGCATGTTCGGAACAGGGGCGGCACCTGAGTAAACTTTTAGGGTGGGCCTGATTATATTATTATTGTTTCATATTAAACATTGTTATATACGAGGGCAAGTCAATAAGTATATGCAATCAATTTGTTATAATTTATTACAAAACGAGTATACACTAGTCGGCTAATCGATCAGTAGTGCTCTCGCCCGATTCACGATTCCATTTGAACCCGTTGCTTCAGCTCCGATCAACAGTTGAAGGACGTTGCTTGCTGCGAAACCATAAATCCTTTGTGCAGAGCGTATCTGCAAGCTTTGTTATTTGACACCCAGAGGGCAGCTTGCATGTCGAATTGTGTTGTTCCTTGAAGCACAACGAAAGTCAAGGGGGTTAGATATCAAAGATCCTTGACACTATAGCGCTTTCTAGTAGAGAAATGAGGAACTTTGTGTTGGCGAAAAATCGCAAGATTAATTTTCCCATTATGAACACAGCCTACTGAATTCAAATGGGTTCTTTAACATGCCAACATTGTATGACATGAGTGTAGTGATTTTTGCCACCTTTAAAAATTCACTTACCACGGTGAGCACCGAACCTGCAAGCTTGTTGAGAAATGATATCAATATGAAGTGTAAGTAGGGAGGCTGGGGGGGGTTTTGACTCAAATACCGTTATTTATGCAAATGAGGGGGGCGTGGCAAGGTCAATGACCTTGAGGTAGGTCATGGTCAATGACCTTGAGGTAGGTCATTGACCCCAAGGTCGCCGGGACCCCGGAAGGTAAACAAACCTTGGAGGGTCCAGGAACCGGTTTGAGGGGGTGTGGGTGGAGGGGGAGGAGTGGGGGTGGGGAGGGGGAGCGGGAGGGGGAGGGAGGGGAGGGGGGGGGAAGGGGGGTGGTGGCGAGGGTGGGGGATGAGGGGGGGAGGATGGAAGAGGCTCTGCACGAGACCCTCCTCGACCCAGTCTCCCTGTTGGACTGAGCGCCTTCTCTGATATTATCCTGGGCTATATAGCTTTGCTTTGAGCCCGATGAGATCCGAGTGTTGCCGAAGGTTTCCGAATCCTTGGTTGTGAATGAATTGTCAGAGAATTGAACGGTCAACTGGTGTGTGTGTGTGTGTGACGTCACAGCAGATTACGGGATGTGGGGTAGGTCATGAACGGGAGTGTTTTGAATGGAAAACATTAGTGTAACTGGTGTGTGTGTGTGTGTGTGACGTCACAGCAGATTACGGGATGTGAGGTAGGTCATGAACGGGAGTGTTTTGAATGGAAAACATGAATGGCGGTGGATGGCGGTGGTTGTTGAACCCTGACGTGGTAGGTTGGTTAGGTGTGAATGGGTCTGAGAGACAAACAAGATGGGGTTGAAAGCGCTCAATGGTAAACAAACATCGATGCGTGGGTGGATGTTTAATGAACATAGGTTGGTGTGTGAATGAATAAACAGATTTGAACGGTTAACCTGTGTGTGACGTCACATGGGATGACTAATCCCGAGATTGACAACGGGTTGTATGGTAGGTCATGTCTGGGAATGACCTTACGGTGATTGAGAGGGTGCGGGACAAATGATGAGGTAAACGTGTTTGAATCATGAATGGAGATGGATGGTGGGTGTTGAACTCTGGCTTGCTTGGTAGGTTGAATGTAAAAACAAATAAAACCAGAAGCAAAAAAAAAAGTAAAATTATGTTTTTATTTTGGAACTGTTATCGCCAGCTTATTCTTCTTCCTCTTCATCTTCCTCTTCATCATCATCATCTTCTTCTTCTTCATCTTCTCCAACTCTCTCACACCCTTCCATCGCCGACATCAAATCGGCAAAAAACCCCACCAAAACTGGATCATTTCCAAAGCTATAAAAAAAAAATGTATACAATAAAGAGTACAACAAAATTGTTTTATAACGCTTGTTTATCTAAATATTGTATTGTGAATTGCTGGGAGTGTGTGAGAGCAAGTACAGTTCACCTAAGTCTGCAGCAGCTTCCAGCGGACGCCCTTAGGGTGAGCTACAAGTTCTGTTCATTTTTAAGTAGTTTCAAAATTTTGCTACTAGATATTAATGATACCTAGTGGTGAATGTTGGAACTTGAGTATGGGTTTCAGTGCTGGCAGTGTTCACGAACATGTGTGACTCACTTGAGTATGTAGCTGCTTCCAGCGAACGCCTTTAGGGTGAGCTACAAGTTCCAAGTTTTTTGCTACCAGATAATAATGCCATCTAGTGGTAAATTTTGGAACTTGTTTTGACAAAATCTAACCTGTCAATTTAGCTTCACACAAGTTTAGTCTGTGAACGGATCATTTACATGTCATAAAGTGAGAACATGTAACCACTGGCTTTACTCCCCCTCCAAAGGAAGGCATACTGAAGGATTTTAACACACTTTAAAAAAATCTGACTTCCTTCCCAATCCTTTTTTTATTCATCGCAATAACACGGGTTATCAGACAAATTCTACTCACACCCAAGTAAACATGGGCTACAAAGGCGGTAACTACGCTCAGTATTTCTAATAATTTTGAAGAAGAAAAAAAACACCGCTTGCTTCCAGTATTTGACCAGATCAGGAATGGAATGAATTAAACTCCATCTAGCGGCGAGAAAGATCTGTGTTGGCTGTCAAAGCCTGTCTCACTTTTGAGAGTCAATGTTTAAATGAATGACAGATAAAAAGAAATGATAGTGGAGGGTGTTGCCGGAAGAAAATTTTGACAGGGAAAACTGGTGTTCCCAGAGAAAAACCTGTCTGCTTTTGGTTTGCCAGCACAGATCTAACATAAAGTGACTGGAATTGAACCACGCACCCAGCCGTGAGAGACTGGCGTGCTGCTACATAAGGCTTTAGTAAATAAATAATACTTACATTAACAGATCAAGCGTCAACTCCTCGTTGTTTTCTTCTTCTTCCATCTCCATGACTTCATTGTTCTTGTTCCCAGACATTGCAGCGAATGATATGTTGTGAAAAGGAACATTCTCTTTATATACTGTGTGTTTTCTGGTGAAAGGCGGATTAATTAGGAGTGTTTAAGGTAGTTGTACAGGGTTATACAGTGTGGAGCTATTTCTGGTGAAAGGAAGGTCAGTAACGATTCCTGTATTAACGCAGGGTAATGCCGTATGGAGGTCATGTTTGTGTGAAAGGAACGGTAATCCATGGGCGTTTCCTGTATTCGGAGGGGTATAAATAGTCGAGCAGAATTGAAATGAAAGTAGAGTTGGCTAGGAGCTTACAGCATTCACACTAGATTGCAATTGGATCCTTGTCTATCAGGTAATATTCAACATACTTAAGTATATAACTTTAAAGTATATCCTAGTGTATATATTTGACTATGTGCTACTGGGAGACTAACTCATTCAGATGGTTTACAAAATAAGTGAATGTACTGTACAGAAAAGAGGAGAATTGAAGCATTTGAAATGTGGTGTTACAGGAGAATGATGAAGATCAGATGGGTAGAGAGAGTAACAAATAAAGAGGTATTAAGACGAGTGGGAGAGGAGAGATGTTTCTGGCGACTGCTAATGAAGAGAAGAGATAGATTGGTAGGACACATATTAAGACAGTAGGAATAGCAAGCTAAGTTATGGAAGGAAGGGTCGAGGACAAAAACTGTAGGGGTAGACCAAGGTTAGAATATGTTAAACAGATTGTGTCGGGTGTAGGGTGTCGGAGCTATGTAGAGATGAAACGATTAGCTCAGGACAGGGAGGCATGGAGAGCTGCATCAAACCAGTCAAAAGACTGAAGACTCAAACAACAACTGTACATTACAGTACTTGTAAATGCTGAGATGGTAGGCTTAAATCCACATGAAGATGTTTAGAATTTTAATAGTATAATGGCCTATTGACAAAGCTGGTTTAAAAGTTATACGGTATGAATCAGACAAGCAATAATTACTTCAAGTATGAAACGAGCAGAATTCATAGCATGTAATAAGATTGGTTTTAACGTGACTTGCATCTTAAACCACTAGCTGCCTGGGATATATAAAATGAATGCAGCTCAATTATATATAATTACTGTTATTATCCAATTAAATGTTGCCGATTTCACTGCATTGCCTGCGAGATAATTACAGTGCTCGAGGCAGTCACGGAATAGATAATGATCTCTTATGTATTGCAAAGGTGAAGGATTTATGTAACATTACCACCGAGACATGCATTCACTTTTATACATCCGCTCCAGGTCAAGTAACCTATTTAGTTAAGGACATTTAAATCAGCACCTCCCAACTAATGTAGCCCCCCATGCACTATGGTGTATTGAACAGATACAGTATTTAAGCAACCTGCCCCCGGCTTCACCCGGGAACAGATATAATATACAAACAACCCGACCCGGCTTCGCCCGGGAAACAGTTATGTTATACCAGAAACCCAACCCGGCTTCGCCCGGGAACAGTTATATTATACCAAAAGCATGCACCGACTTCGCTCGAGAACAGTTAAATTATACATGCAATCTGCCCCGGCTTTGTCCGGGAACAGTTAAATTATACAAACAATCCGCCCCGGCTTCGCTCGGGAACAGTTATAGATTATACTAGAAAACCGCTCTGGCTTCTCCCGGGAACAGTTAAATTATACAAGCAATCTGCCCCAGCTTCGCCCGGAAACAGTTATAGATTATACTAGAAAACCGCTCCGGCTTCGCCCGGGAACAGTTATATATTATTCTAGAAACCCGCTCTGGCTTCTCCCGGGAACAGTTAAATTATAGAAGCAATCTGCTCCGGCTTCACCCGTAAACAGTTATATATTATACTAAAAACCCGCTCCGGCTTCACCCGGGGGACAGTTAAATTATACAAAAAATATCCGCCTCGGCTTCACCCGAGAACAGTTAAATTATACAAGCAATCTGCCCCAGCTTCGCCCGGAAACAGTTATAGATTATACAAGAAAACCGCTCCGGCTTCGCCCGGGAACAGTTATATATTATTCTAGAAACCCGCTCTGGCTTCTCCCGGGAACAGTTAAATTATAGAAGCAATCAGCTCCGGCTTCACCCGTGAACAGTTATATATTATACTAGAAACCCGCTCCGGCTTCGCCCGGGGGACTGTTAAATTATACAAGCAATCTGCTTCGGCTTCGCCTGGGAAACAGTTATATATTATACTAGAAACCTGCTCCGGCTTCGCCCGGGAACAGTTATACATTATACTAGAAACCTGCTCCGGCTTCGCCCGGGAACAGTTATATATTATTCTAGAAACCCGCTCCAGCTTTGCCCGGGAACAGTTAAATTATGCAAGCAATCTGCTCCGGCTTCACCCGTGAACAGATATATATTATACTAGAAACCCGCTCCAGCTTCACCCGTGAGACAGTCAAATTATACAAGCAATCTGCCCTGGCTTTACCCAAGTACAGTTATATATTATACTAGAAACCCGCTACGGCTTCGCCCGGGAGACAGTTAAATGATATAAGTAATCTTCCCCGGCTTCGCCCGTAAACAGTTATATATTATACTAAAAACCCGCTCCGGCTTCGTCTGGGAACAGTTATATATTATACAAGCAATCTGCCCGACTTCACCCGGGAACATTTATATATTATACTAGAAACCCGCTCCGGCTTCACCCGGTGGACAGTTAAACTATACAAGCAATCCGCCCTGGCTTCGCCCGGGAACAGTTAAATTATACAGGCAATCTGCCATGGCTTCACCCGGGAACAGTCATATATTATACTAGAAACCCGCTCCGGCTTCGCCCGGGAATAGTTAAATTATACAAGAAATTCACCCCGGCTTCACCCGGGAACAGTTATATATTATACTAGTAACCCGCTCCGGCTTCGCCCGGGGGGACAGTTAAATTACACAAGCAGTTTGCCCCGGCTTTGCCAGGGAACAGTTAAATTATACAAGCAATCTGACCCGGCTTCACCAAAGTACAGTCATGGCCAGCTCCTGACCATGTAGCACCTGGGTGTATAACTTGTTTGATAACCTGTGTTCTTGTAATGGATTGAGGAGAAGTAGGAAAATGGTGAACGCAAGCTGCTGACAATTAAATTAGTGGCTAGCGATAATGGGTGTGTAGAAGGGTTTTGATAACTTTTGTGTGTATATACATATTTGCTAATGGCTTAGGTATACTAAAACACTATTATAGATATCAAATTCGATTTCAGAATGTCGGCAATAAAAAATGCGAATTCCATAGGGAAAGATGCTGGACCAGAGACTAAACGACTACAGGATCTGCAGGTAAACGAGTCTTATTTGGTAACTGCTGTTCGTCGAGTCAAGACGAAATTTGGGGAAAGTATTCTTTGTGAACTGGAGGACTTTGTAGTATTTCTACCGTCGAGATTCAAGGAACTCAGCGAGGAAGATGTAGCCGATCTCAACAAAGGGACCATCTATTTAAAATACATGGGACTGGAAAACAAAAGATGTCTTGTGGAATTCATAGAAGAAAATAATAAAATTTAAAATTAGTTTATGTAAAAACGGAATTTGCAGGGAAAATAAACTTTGGTTCACTCTCTCTGCAAACCGTTCAGTTTTTGTAATTGTTAAGTACATCATGTCAACACCGATACAAAGTTGGCAAGATGTGGATAGTTGTTTCAATAACAATATCTGTTGCACTAAAGTCAATAATGATGCAAACATTTTAAATCTCAATGAATATTTAAACACTAGTTGCAACATTTTTCAAAACAAAATACAAGACTGTTTAAGAGAACATGTAGCGTTAAAGGTTAACGCTGAATTATTATGTGACTTTGCTATTTTGAAACAAGGTGAGGAGATCATACAGCCAATCTATTTACACACACACATGACTAAATTATACCGCACTGATAATATACACAGTTGGTATAGTAAAAACATTGTTGATAAACTCACAACACGCTTTGCTGAGTTTCAAGAATTAGAAAGCGGCAAATCGCTGGAAGCTATCAATCATCTTAAAATTAATGTATGCACCTTTGATCCCATAAATAGTGGGTCATCTCATGTTAATTTGCCTAAACAGTTGGAAAACCGTCACGCAGTTATCAATGTGGATAATAATGATGTTTTCTGCTTTATTTGGTCCCTGGCTGCTGGGCTATGTTCTGCAAGTAAAAATGTTCACAGAATGGGCAAATATCACCAGAAATTTATGGAATTAATGATCAGTCTAAATTTAGCAGACATAGAATTCCCAATGGACCTCAACGCCATTTCTCGTTTTGAATCTAAAAATCTGCTTTACTCCATTAATGTATACGGAGTTGAAGGGGACAAAGTTATTGGGCCACTCTATGTGACAAAGGAAAAAAAAGAAAAGCATTTTAATTTATTGTACATTGAAGGGGAATTGTGCAACCATTATTGTTATACCAAAGATCTTTCCAGACTAGTTCGTTCACAAGTTACAAAGAGTAAAAATAGGGTATATATGTGATCGCTGTTTGCAATATTTTACTAGCAATCAAAAGTTGACAGCCCATACTATTGATTGCATTACACAACCAGCTGTAAAAATTACATTCCCAGAAAAGGATAAAGCCAGTATGAAATTTCAAAATGTGTCTCGTCAAGAACCGCTTCCATTTACAGTATATGCAGATTTTGAATGTTTAACCACACCCATTGACACATGTAACCCGGATCCAGCACGCCCGTACACTCAACAAGTACAGCAACATGTGCCATTCAGTTGTGCTCTAAACGTGATTTGCTCATATGACCCTTCGCTTTCTTACTTCAAATCTTATCGCGATGCAAATGCTGCTGCTTGGTTTTTAAATGAATTGGACGCCTTGGCAGATCGGGTGTACAATATCCTGGAAAACCCAATTCCGCTTCAAATGTTGGATGCAGACGAGGTGGCTTTTGCAACAGCAACCACTTGCCACATTTGTCAAAAACCAATAGCAACTTGTGACACGCCGGTGAGGGACCATAATCGGTACACTGGCAAATTTAGAGGAGCGGCTCATAGTGCATGTAATTTGGCCTATAAAAGAGCACGCTATATTTCTTGTTTCTTGCACAACATGTCTCGGTATGACAGTCATCTAATTATTAAGGAATTTGTTAACCTTGAAAACCAAAAGTTTTCTTTAATTCCACAAAATCATGAAAATTTTATTTCGTTTACAAAATGGCGAAATGGAATTAGTATACGATTTTTAGATTCGTATAGATTCCTCGCATCATCATTGGATGCGCTGGTTCAAGGGCTTCACCCAAACAATTTGAATTCTGTACGTCAAAACTTTACTGGTGACGAACAATTTGAATTATGCATTCGAAAAGGGGTGTTTCCCTATAATCATGTAAACAATTGGGCATGTTTGCAGGAAACTGCACTCCCTTCAAAGGATAAATTTTACAATGACTTAACAAAAAGTCATATTTCTGAAGAAGACTATTTACACGCCCAAAAAGTATGGGACGTGTTCAAGATATCAACTTTGGGCGAGTATGCTGATTTATACCTCAAAATTGATACACTACTTTTGACAGACGTGTTTGAACACTTTCGCAAACTGTGTCTTGAAATCTACAATCTAGATCCAGCCCATTACTACACCCTTGCCGGATACAGTTGGGACTGTATGTTGAAGGTGACTGAAATAGAACTGGAACTATTAACTGACATCGACATGTTGCTCTTTTTTGAACGCGGAATACGTGGCGGGCTTGTATCGCTTGTGCAAAAGCATGCCAAAGCAAATAATCCATATATGGATACATACAAACCAAAGCAACCTACAACATACCTCACCTACCTGGATTGTAACAATTTATACGGATATGCTATGGAAAAACCGCTTCCGTATCAAAATTTTCGATGGTTGACTTCAGATGAAGTTTCAAATTTTAATTTACAGGACGCGTTGAGCAATAACACACGTGGCTATGTTCTAGAAGTTGACATATTATATCCCCGCGAGATACACAATGATCATTCTGATCTACCATTTTGTGTTGAAAAACTACAACCTCCCAGTTCACGTTCCAACAATAAAAAGTTGCTGGCAACTTTAAATCCGAAAAATCGCTACGTCATACACATCGAAAATTTAATGCAATGTTTGAAACACGGTTTGAAGCTACAAACCATTCACCGCATTATTTGTTTTGACCAGAAACCATGGTTACAACCGTACATGCAATTAAATACTCATTATCGGCAGCACGCCAAGACTACATTCGAGTCAAATTTTTATAAATTAATGAACAATGCATGCTACGGTAAATCTATGGAAAATATTAGAAAGCAAAGAACTATTCATTTGGTAAACCACTGGGATGGTCGATATGGCGCACGAAAATATATTGCTATGCCCAATTTCCATTCAGTACGAGTTACTGAAACTGATTTAGTAACCATTGAATTGTCAAAGTCAGAAATCATGTATAACAAACCAATTTACTTAGGAATGGTAATACTTGACTATTCAAAATTTGTAATGTATCAATTTCATTATGAGTTTGCCAAACAAAAGTTTGGAGATGTAAAATTACTGTATATGGATACAGACAGTCTTATTTATCAAACCAATAAGACGGATATTTACTCTGTGATGAGAGAACATCCAAGTTACTTTGATACCTCAAACTATGAGGTTAACAATATGTTTGGCATAATTCCCATGAATAAAAAACACATTGGTCTATTTAAGGATGAGTGTGCTGGTGATGTTATGACGGAATTTGTGGCTTTGGCGCCGAAAATGTACGCATTTTCAACACAAAAGAATAAAGGTCAATGCAAAGCGAAGGGTGTTCTTCGTAGCGTCACACAATTTCTCAATGTTGAGGAATATCGATGTGTACTCTACACAAACACCTCTCGCTTGTACCAGCAAACACGCATTCTTTCAAAGAACCATAATATATTTACAGTAAATCAAAATAAAACATCGCTGTCTACATATGACAATAAACGGTTGTGGGATGGTGTAAATAGCTTGCCTTTTGGACATTTCCACACCTAGTAAATAAGAACACACTTTAATTTTTCAATTCTTTTTTATTACAATTGTATGTTTTTACAAGAAGAAACCAAAACATCTTTTGTGAATGCTGTAATCTGGTGGACTGACTCTCAAATAAATACTTAACAATATTTGATTCAAGGTTATTTCTTTGTCCTTTTCCTCGCTAATCCACAACCACCACCAATCATTAGCTTTGACTTCATAGCTCCTGCCACGATCAAGGCTGCAATATTTTCACCAATGGAAGCAGTAGATGATGTCACGCGCTGCACAGCCTTTCTTAGAAGAATGTCGTCTGCAACTCGACGTACTTCTGCATTCTTGTCGCTGTAAGCAATGTCATGATCTCTACACGCAGCATCCAATTTGTTGATTCCAGAATTACCTTGTGGTAGACGTTGGTTTAGTTTAGTCCCAGGTCCACAAAATTGATAGCCGGGAATATGCAGTTCAATGGGAAGTACATCAATGGCCTTGTTAACTAGACCATGACCAGCAAAGGTCTGGCATATCTTTTTCAATCGTTGTCTTACTTTTTGGTGCTGGCGATACTGCCGCTGCTGTCTCTTCTTCCTCTTCTTCATCGCAACCATGGAATGATGAAGCAAAGTCTTTACAGGACGGTATATTTGTATGGCCGTGGTACAATTTGATGAGCTGACACGTTCCACACTGTCTAATGGATGGCATTTTAGTAATAGACACTTGCTGGTGATGACTAAAGTCAGTGCATGGTTGTAGTTCACGCAGACCAGGATCTCTGCTCCATTCACTAGGTACACTGTGCCAAATATTTTTCACCGCGTTTGAAGCAACATAAAAAAGGAACGCCTTGGGCAAAGCGTTCAATTCCTCATCTGTGAAACTGTCAAGCTTTTTTTTACAGGCAAAAAACTTGACAATAGCTCGCTCTGTGGGGTTTGCGTCCAAACCTTCAATTGCTGCCATATTACTACACGTCCACACTGATCACTGGTATGTCTCACACTGAAGCTGACGTTACGACGCTTTGCACTCAACATGCAAGTTTTGACATGCTCTGCGAGCTAGCCAATCAAAAAGCTTCCAAACATTTTGAAGTGTTTTATTTTGTAGAGGTTCATCAGGCACGGACAGGTTGTACAGTGCAGGACATCCCAGATCATGAAGGTCAACAAGTTGACATGTTGAATTAACATACTGACGCAACCATTCCTTTTTTTCACTTCCCTTTACAAATACAAGGTCAGCACCAAACAAGTGAGCTTTCAGAACAAGTGATAGATGCTGGTAAGGAATGTCGCCTTCTTTCCAGACTAGTCCCAAATTGCGTTGCGACCACTCTGTTTGTCTTCTGTCCTCGTCTGACTGCAAATGCAATGGAAACGGTGGTTCAAAGACAAAACTGGTTACTCTTGGTGTCCACATGGTTGTGCAGTCAATAATTCCTACTTCTTTAAATACAAACTTGTTTCCGTTCAACTTGAAACCCTGCACGTCGACAATCAATGTTTTCGGCATGGCGACGGATATCACACCTTCCACCACCGCTGCTTCTTAACAACTAACTGATTGGATAGGAGCGGGTAAATAATATACACACAAAGAATCAATTACACAATTTTATTCATAAAGTTATCAGTACATCGCTTACAATTTTTTATCATAGGATTTGGACCATCCCAATCACAGTGAGAATCTCCTCGATGCATAAAGTGTCTACGACAAGGACGGCAGGCTGCAACATCCGCCGACATACGGAGGTGTAATGGTAGCTTATCCCAATTAAGGTCAATGTCGTGTGCACCGTACGCGGTCAGAAATCCAGCTGGTAAATAGGCAATCAGATGCTGCGGCATTTCACGAAGAAATTGTGCTTTATGGTAGGCGCGTATTGCTAAACTCACCAGGGTGCGATAAATCTCAAATGCTGCATCAGCGTCTCGACTTGTTGAGCAACGATCGCATTTGCAGTCCATACAATCTACCCGCTCTCCAACATGACAAGATGAAGCTTTGGCAACGCCATCGTCCACATTATTTGTTTGATTAGCGATGGGCTTGTTGTTGTAGCCCCTGTCATGAATACCAAACGTAGACATGAATCCATCTGGTAAATAGTGAACCAGATGCGGCGGCATTCTAAGCACAGTATGATTCTTGTGATAGGCAGTTATAGCTTCACTCACTAGGGCGCGATAAATGGTAAACCTTGAATCTTCATCTGAACCTGGTGAATCACTTTCACATTTGCAGACCCACCTCGCAGAGGGGGTTGTGACTTCATCGTAGCTTTCCATGACTGTGAAGGGCAATGGAGGAAGACATGCTATTTATACTCTGGTCACCATATTGGACAGCGGTTGATAAAACACTTGCGCCTCGTGAACAATAAGGCAATAGGCTGTTGTTTTTTCTGGAATAACTGTCGACGTTTCAAATTCTAGTCTGATATCAATTGTTGTTTCCTTCATCGACTCCTCCAAATACGAACAGTCCATCACCACCAGAGGCGCCTTGGACTTGAAGTCTTGTGGTGATAATAGCGGACATGCCTCTTTCTGATAATAGGAAGACTGAAAGTTTACAAACATGTCATAGAGCATACCATATTTGTTCTTGTTAAAGTTTAAATCCATTCCCTCATAGGGAAAGGTAACTCCGTTCAAAAAGAGTCGTATATTTCGTAAATGGATGTGGTCGAATTTTGATGCATCTTTATTCTGTTGATATTTGCGATCTGTTTGAAATCCAACCAGGACGTAGAGTGGCCGCTCTGTATACCGTGAGGTTTTTATAGACCAAGTATGTGTATCGGAGAGTGGTAATACCGGGTATTCATGCAGCTCCCAGCTTCTAAATTGAATGGGTAAAGCTGTATCCTTCTCCACAATCTTGAGCAGACTCAATTTTTTCTGATCTGATAGAGTAACGTGCGGTACTTTCCATAGAATTCGTTGCAGTAGAATTTTTGTATCTATTGGTGCTGTATCAGCTCCCTTTAGCGCATTATAATCACTCCTGTCTCGTACAAGAATCAGATCCTGTCTTGCGTTCACAACAATGCGCTTATGATCCTCTGCAAAGCCTAGTATTAATTTTAGAGGTAAATGTCCAGTAAATGTACCATCATCGTTAATCATCCAGTCGTTGGTTGAGTTGGGACACCAACCAGCCATACAAAAAGCTTTACTCTCTTCGCTTCCGTACGAGGGATAAAGTTTCATGACACTTGTTATGCCAACATTTCGAGTAGTATCCACTTCAATACCGTTGATCACGTAGCGAACCTCAGAAAACAAAAAGGCCAAAGCATTGTTGGCCAACTTTGACGTTGTTGGAATGGTACCATCCAATTTGGTGAGTTGCCCTTCAATCTGGATGTAACTTTCATGTGGAAGCGTGTAGATATCTTGTTGGTTAATAGTAATTCGAATCTCATCATTATTATTTAGTCCCTGAGTATACGGTTGGTAGGAATGGTGTTCAATTCTTACAATACCCTCCTGAACTTCGACAGGGTTTGTCACGTCTAGAATCGAATTCATGACGTAAGATGTAACCAAGTTGTTGTAGGATCTGCTTGTTGACACGTGTTAACCTGTACACGTGTTGAGCACAACTAACACCTGCTCTTGACAGCGTTGCCGCTTTATACACTTGTTTCATGCTGGCTTCAAATACAGTTTGTAGGTCACAGGTGTATGAGGGTCTAACCGGATGAGACGTTGGTTTCTATTCACCAGTCTTAAGGTAATATTCCTGATGTTGGTCACACTCACAGGATGATAGAGCACCACCGACGGGTTTTCGCGGATGATATAACCACCAGGTGAAGTAACAATAAAATCATAAAGCGAATGCGAGGGATCTTGATTGGTGTAGACGTCTGTAATAATATTACACGTGACAGATATGTGATGATCTTCAATTATTTTCACCGGTTGGTCAGACTTGTGTATCACGTTCGGTACTAACACTTGTGGTGAATAGCCTAACAATGATCCAATCGAATCTGGTTGAGATTTAAAATCAATCCTAAAAGAAGAAAGAATACTGCAGCGATGTGTCACGTTGTTGGCTATGAGTTCAAACTTGCGTGTCCCGTCCAGAAATGCTTTTAGACTAAATTCTTTGGTGAGAGTTGTGTAGATGTGATCGTGAATATCATCTACGGTGTAGCTGCCAGACGGTAGAGTTAACACATAGTCATCGTAGTAGAACTTATCATTGACGTCTTCAATTATGTTGCAGATTCTATTATAGCCTTCAAACGAAACAAGTCCCAGCACGTAGGGTCGTCGTCCCAATTCAATAGGAGGATAAAAGTCAACAGTTACTTCCGCACCTTGTCCGTGCACTGTAAACGTTCTACTTTCTGTTGTCATAATGACCACGTCACCCGCCGTGCTCGGTCTTATATAGAAAAGTCAAACATAGACGACCGCACTGTTGCGTGTTAAAATTTTGCACTCGTTTCACATTATAGTGTATTGTTGCACTGCTTCCAAAATAGCGAACAAGCTCTGTCGGAGGAGGAAGATTTCCAAAACTGTCAAAGTACCACACGGTTCGCCCATGCTTTATGTAGGCCACATAATGCGTTCCCGGTCCATGACTGTCATCCAAATTGACAACTGCACTTTCATGGCTCCGTGGTCGAGACGGTAGCTGGTTGCGCATAAACACGCCTCGAAAGTGGGAGATCTTAAGCTGTTTTGCATATCTTATAACTTCCTCATGCGTCATGGCTCGTCGTGGCAGTGCATCGATTAACCGTTTTTTGGCGACATGTAAATGCCGAGTCCTTTCTTGTAGGGTGCTAGCTTCATGTTCACACCTTTACCGCGCAGTGCTATGGCCTCCATAGTTTTATTATGCCTTTCACTTTCCTTCAACTGTTGCTTTGCATCCTCAACAGCTTTCACCGTTCGTGCTACCGCACTTGCTCCTCCAAGAAGTGAACCCAGGGCTGCTAGTCCAGCAAACAGTGCAGGTAAAAATCCACCACGTTTCGGCACAGGAATAACTCGGGCACGTTTTCTAAAACGTAGTTTACTTTTGGGATTCGCATGCAATCGTGCTGCTCGGAGTGCTTTCTTAATAGCCAACTCACTATTTGTTTCTCCGCGCGAAGCTTGACGTGCCGCATGAAGAATAGCTTTAAAGCCCCCCTTTCTTGACAACTTCTTCCTCTTCTTCACCACATATCTCTGTTTCACCATCGCGACCAAAGAACAAGACAACCTCACACCGCAAAGTATAGAACACAACTAACACTCCTCAGGAAGGGAACCTATAGTTATTTATTCAATGGTGGCTGTATATTCAAGTTCTATATACAGAGGAAAATCGTTCATCGTTTTCCCCGCCTCTTTTTCTTCAGACGAGAGTTTCAAGTGAAAGAATAATTTGTCTCCGGCTTTCACCGGTTGATCAATAAGTGGTTGAACACTACCGTTTAATCGTACCTCTAAATGTTTCAAATCTGGTGCATACTCAATTACACGAATGGCACCATCATACATTAAACGGTAATTGTCATACCCCGAACGTAGTATGTAGGCGAGGTTATTGGGATCTTTTACCGGTTGTTGGTTTACAATGTGAAGCAGAAATATAGAGGGTATTGATTTAATAAAAAGCGATAACCGTTGTTCCAAAAATCGTTTCGTCGTCACGTCGTGAGGTTGCACAGGATCAGCAACGTCGGCTATTCGTCTTCGCTTCATCTGTAGAGCGTTCTCATTAATTTCCCACACCTTTTCCATTTCAGAGTTTAAAAACCGTTTTGTACAAACATCTTGATCATCTTCAGGATCGGCCACATGCACAAGGCGTGCATTATTTGCTGTATAGCCCTTTACAGTTAGGGTGGGCACAATACTGAGCACCTGTTTCACCTTGTTATCTACATAGTCCTTTCGAGCAGCGTCCGTGTTGTTTGTTGGAAGAGCCAGCTGAGTGATTCGACGTTGGTGTACGTCATAGTCCTTTGCTTCTGTTAACACCACAGCATTGGTTAACACATAGGCTTTGGTGCACACATCTTGATCGTTCACAGGATCTGCAACGCCTGTAATACGTTTATTCTGAGCCTCATAATCTCCTTTGATACGTCGTAATCGGTAATAATCTACATACTTTTTTGAACATGCGTCCGAGGGTAATACGGGTTCTGTTATATTGGTCAATCGCTTTCCATTAAAGTCGTAATTGCCATCTGTAGTGCGTGACAATACATTAGCATCGACATATCGTTTAGTAGCCGGATCTGTATCATGTTTTGGATCGTTTGTCAAAGCAAATCGTTCATTTGTTTTGAGAGTTCTTCCAAAGGCGTCCATGGTTACACTGGAACTGAAACACCCGTTTGCCTCATGTATATAGAGACCAGCTCTTCCCCTTTCACATTTAGTTGATATGCAGATTATTAAGCAACAACATTCACTTCCGGTGGGAGACTTGGTTTCAAACCTCTTCTCAACATCGTCCGAACAACGTCATGGATCACTCTTCCCATCCTCCATTCGCTGTCTCATCGCCGGCCCGTCGGGATGTGGAAAAACCAATCTTCTGCTTACCCTCATCACCTCCTTAAACGGAGTGCGCTTTCAAAATATCTATATTTTTGCCAAATCGCTGTATCAACCGCTGTATGTGTTCTTGGAACAGGTCATGTCAGGTCTGCGCAACATGGGCTACTTCACATTCGCAGCACACGAAGATGTCATTTCTCCAGACAATGTTCGCCCCCATTCGCTTATGATTTTTGACGATGTGGCCACAGAACGACAGGGCATTATTCAGGCTTACTTTAGCATGGGACGTCATAAATATATTGATTGTTTTTATCTCGCTCAAACCTATTCGCGAATACCAAAACATTTGATTCGTGACAATGCCAACGTGATTGTTCTCTTCCGACAGGATGAGCGCAACATGCATCACGTCTACGATGATCACGTGAACCCAGACATGACCTTTCAAGCCTTTACACAGTTGTGTGCCATGTGTTGGAACGCTCATCACCACAGTTGTCTTGTTATTGATAAGCAGAGCAACATCAACAATGGACGCTACCGCATGGGATTTGATCATTTCATTCGTATTTAAGTAGCTGCATTGCTTTTCTAAACATCATTAGTTCAGATGTCATGGCGACAACAGGGAGTCAATTAAAAAAGCACATAATCCGTGCACGAAATAGCATTCGACAAAAGTTTCGCTATCTAAAACGTGCACATGCCGACAGTGAACTGTTTGTCGAAAAACATTTGAAGTCACCTCTGGAAGCTGTGTTGAAAGGAACATCAAAACCTAGTACACGCTCAAAAGAAACACAAACAATTGAAGAGGAGGAAGAAAATGATGAAGAACCTGAGGATGTTTTTTCTCCATTGCTTCCGTCTTCTGGCTCCAAAGAATCACCGCTGCCCCAGTTTTTGAAAACATCAATAATTGCTGAAACACCCACTAGACTCAAAGAAAAGCAGCCTACTCTTAAAGAAATATTAAATACGCCCGAACAATATGTGCGGTTAAAATCCATTTTACTACAAAATTATGGTGCGTTGGTTACTCCCTTCCTTGAAGATCTTTTTACTAAGAAAACTGATACTACCTATGGTGTTCGCTATGAAAACAATAGATTTCGAATTGGCGATTCAGCAATCAAGATAAGTGACAATGTTTTGATTGTTAAAACAGTTCGTTATAAATTGACGCCAGGGCTTTTAGAACTTTTATTTTCACGTACACCTTCTACCGAGGACTATGATAAAGAAGATCTTGAAAAGTATCTTGATGGCTACAAATGGTTTTAGACGTAATTATAAACGTTCTGAAGCAATAAATGCTAATAAGAGCTTCAAATATAAAACCATCATATCAAAATTTTTTCCCACCTATGCAAGTGTTCGCCGTGCAAATTCAGCGTCCGGTATCACGTTTAATACTTTGAAACCATTCATCGATTTCGCCTATTGGAACAATCCAAATAAGTTGGTTAAACGTCTGCAACTGTTGCGTGCATCAGAACAGGCTGGTCATACCGGACACGAGGCGGAAGTTTTAGAAATAGAAGAGGATCTTCGTCATGCTGGCATTATTGTCTAATGAGTCAACGTGTTCATACACCCTCGCCTGTTAAGGCTGGCATTGCTCGCGAGTTGGATAGACCAGCTCGTCGTCTCTACCATCGTCGTCGTGTCATCACACGGGGCGTCGACGATCTTTGGCAAGCTGATCTGGGTGAAATGATTCCCTATGCCAAAGCTAACAACGGGGTCAACTATCTGCTCACCGTCATCGACGTTTATTCCAAAATGGCCTTTGTTGAACCTGTTCGGAATAAATCTGCACAACTGGTCACCGCTGCATTCAAGACCATCGTTCAGCGGTCAAGACGACAACCTCGTTTGCTTCAAACAGATCAAGGCAAAGAATTTTTCAACAAGACTTTTTCCGCTTATCTCAAATCGCTTGACATCCATCACTATTCCACTTTTAGCAATCTAAAGGCAAGTGTTGTAGAACGTTTCAACCGCACACTCAAGACGCGCATGTGGGAACAATTTACAGCAAGAGGATCCTATCGCTGGCTTGAACTTGTAGGCGACCTGGTGACACGTTACAACAACACTAAACATAGAACCATCAAAATGAAACCACGCCTTGTAACCAAGAACATTGCGCAATTGGATCGCATTCATCACAAAATCAAAACAGTAGATCCACGACGCCATCAATTACGTATTGGTGATTATGTGCGCATCAGTAAACATAAAACAATCTTCGCCAAAGGATACACACCAAACTGGAGCACAGAAATATTTCGTATTCGCAAGGTAAAACTTTCTAATCCAGTTGTTTATTTACTTGATGACCTCAACAAGCAGCCAATCCAAGGAGGATTTTACATAGAGGAACTGCAAAGGACGCAATATCCCAAGCATTATCTTGTTGAAAAAATTGTACAAAAACGTGGCAATAAACTTTTTGTTAAGTGGCTAGGTTTTAATGCCACATATAATTCATGGATTAATAAATCAGATCTGGTGTACACCTTCTTGTTTTTATTTCATGTCGAGCTGGCCGACTCAACATGCCATGCGATTTGTATCCTACCCCCACCCTACCATTTACAGGAAATACTACTCCAGATTCATTGATGTTTGTTTACCATTGAGCACATTCAACAACCAGTTCATTCCCCCTCTCTCTCAATTCCATTCACTACTCCCGATACCATTGATGTTTGTTTACCATTGAGCGCTTTCAACCCCATCTTGTTTGTCTCTCAGACCCATTCACACCTAACCAACCTACCACGTCAGGGTTCAACAACCACCGCCATCCACAGCCATTCATGTTTTCCATTCAAAACACTCCCGTTCATGACCTACCCCACATCCCGTAATCTGCTGTGACGTCACACACACACACACACCAGTTACACTAATGTTTTCCATTCAAAACACTCCCGTTCATGACCTACCCCACATCCCGTAATCTGCTGTGACGTCACACACACACACCAGTTAACCGTTCAATTCTCTGACAATTCATTCACAACCAAGGATTCGGAAACCTTCGGCAACACTCGGATCTCATCGGGCTCAAAGCAAAGCTATATAGCCCAGGATAATATCAGAGAAGGCGCTCAGTCCAACAGGGAGACTGGGTCGAGGAGGGTCTCGTGCAGAGCCTCTTCCATCCTCCCCCCCTCATCCCCCACCCTCGCCACCACACCCCTTCCCCCCTCCCCTCCCTCCCCCTCCCGCTCCCCCCTCCCCACCCCCACTCCTCCCCCTCCACCCACACCCCCTCAAACCGGTTCCTGGACCCTCCAAGGTTTGTTTACCTTCCGGGGTCCCGGCGACCTTGGGGTCAATGACCTACCTCAAGGTCATTGACCATGACCTACCTCAAGGTCATTGACCTTGCCACGCCCCCCTCATTTGCATAAATAACGGTATTTGAGTCAAACCCCCCCCCAGCCTCCCTACTTACACTTCATATTGATATCATTTCTCAACAAGCTTGCAGGTTCGGTGCTCACCGTGGTAAGTGAATTTTTAAAGGTGGCAAAAATCACTACACTCATGTCATACAATGTTGGCATGTTAAAGAACCCATTTGAATTCAGTAGGCTGTGTTCATAATGGCAAAATTAATCTTGCGATTTTTCGCCAACACAAAGTTCCTCATTTCTCTACTAGAAAGCGCTATAGTGTCAAGGATCTTTGATATCTAACCCCCTTGACTTTCGTTGTGCTTCAAGGAACAACACAATTCGACATGCAAGCTGCCCTCTGGGTGTCAAATAACAAAGCTTGCAGATACGCTCTGCACAAAGGATTTATGGTTTCGCAGCAAGCAACGTCCTTCAACTGTTGATCGGAGCTGAAGCAACGGGTTCAAATGGAATCGTGAATCGGGCGAGAGCACTACTGATCGATTAGCCGGTCGAGGACACGACCTCGTGTGAACCAGTGGCAGTGGGAATGGGGGTCGTGCCCGCCCTCAAAAAGGCGGGGCGTGAACTCTTCAACTGGTTGGAATAAGCACGACTGCTTCAGTTGTATTCTTGACAACACGTCTAGTACAGTACAGTTGGAATGGTTTTGTTCCAAAAACTGTGCTATGGTTGGCTTTTTGTAAATCGTTCGAAAAGCACAAAGAAAGCTTAACTCTGAATTTTAGATTAATTTGCACGATCATTTTGTCGGAAAACTCAAAAAACATTGGAAAGCGTTTTTCTCTGAATCGACTTATTTTAAAGAAAAGTTTTTTAAACACAAAATGTAGAGGACATTGTCACCTACAATTCGTCTCATTGAGGTCATGTCATACGTTTTGAAATGCAGAAGCTAGGTGGCGCCAAAGTTTCAAAAAAATGTTTTTTCACTTTTTGTCCTAGAAAAAATAGTTTTTTTCCACAAAAGAGTGAATCAGAAATTTGTTCCTCTCAAAATTGTCTGCAACATTTATTTAAACGTTTGTTTCCTCCGACTTACCATTCCAAAGTTATAGCGCAGCAGAAACAACGCTGCGTAGTCAAGGCTACTATTGCTACTGTGGAGAGAGCGGTCGGCATAATTTAGACAGGGACCGGTGTCGGACAGCTGCCTAAGGCTCGGTCACAGGACGCGGGCTGTGTTTGTTAATTATCTCAAACAATCATATCTATTTCCATCGCAACGTATCAATCATAACTGTACACATATTAACCTTTGTGCCATCTGAATAGTACAATTTTCCCACTTCGGCAGACAATAACTTTGGAACGGTAAGGCGGAGGAAAAAAATGTTTCAATAAATGTTGTAGACAATTTCGAGAGGAACAAATTTTTGGTTCGCTCTTTTGTTAACAAAACATTCTTTTCTAGGACAAAAAGTGAAAAAAAAACCACTTTTTTAGAAACTTTGGCGCCACCTAGCTTCTGCATTTCAAAACGTATGTCGCCCTCAATGAGACGAATTGTGGGTGACAATGTCCTCTACATGTTTTGTTTAAAAAACTTTTCTTTAAATACGTCGATTCAGAGAAAACCGCTTTACAATGTTTTTTTTTTGTTTTCCGACAAAATAATCGTGCAAATTATTCTAAAATTCAGATTTAAGCATTTTTTTGTGCTTTTCTAACGATTTACAAAAAGCCAACCATAGCACAGTTTTTGGAACAAAAGGTTTGTTTTTTCTGTGCAGCTGTCCTGTACTAGTCTGTATATAAAATGAGTAGTGTCCAGGTGATGAAGTTTGTCGCGTTGTACCACGAAAAGGAATGTTTGTGGAAAATAAATTCGGAAGCATACAAGAATCGCGATGCTCGGGCCGCAGCATTGCAAGAAATATCCAGTGAAATGTTCATTGATGGTTTCGGGATTCATGAAGTGGCATAGAAAATAAAAATATTAAAACTTCCTATTATCAGAAAATAAAAAATATGAATGAAACGGAATCAAATCTGGATTCGACACTGCAAGGCGGCACAACGTGAAAACGGCCAGAAGAAACCAACAGTTCTCATATTGATGACCCTTCAGCAGAGGCTCGTCAAATGAAAAGGAGACAGATGAATTGTTAAAGGCCCTCATTCACATAAGGCCACTGCATAAAAAAAGAAACGTCTTCAAGATAGATATGTGCCACCTTCCCACATTTCGGAAGCAATTGAAAAGCTGGAGTCCATACAATCAAAACTTGCAACGGAGACAGAGTTTGATGTTTGGACAACGAGCGAGAAACTTACGACCAGCGAGAACGCTTCGTCCGTGTGAACTGAACAAGGTTGTGGGTTGTTGGGTGGAATAAGCAAGTCGTGACGCATGCTCAAAGTCGAAACTAGTAGTGGTCTCGGCCGCTTCACGACTCCGTGTGAAGCTGCCTTTAGAGCATTTTTCAGTGGACCAAACAGATGGTATTACGACGGGGCGAGGTCAGGACTGTGCGCAGGATGCTCCAACACCTTGAAACTCAGCGTCCGAAGAGTTTGCGTGGTGTGGGCGGTGGTATAGATAGATAGATAGATAGATAGATAAATAATGCCTTTATTGGTGGCGAAGTTAGGGCTGAAGGCCCACTCTTACACTTAACCACTAGAAGAGTATACATCTACATGACTTATAATTACAAATACCAACAGCACAAATAATATTAATAGCAATAAGCATAGTGATAATATGAATAATGGTAGAATCATTAATTTCAAAATACACAAAGTAAAGTACCCTTAAATGACTTGACTACAGTAATCCGATCATTCATCTCATTCATTCATTCGTTCATTCAACATTTATCCAGGAAGTCAGCGGGATCCACCCAGCAAATACTCGCAGCAAGCCACTTTAAACTTGCGATGAGAGGGATTGTCTCTAATGTTCGCAGGTAGCAAATTCCATGACCTGGACGCAGAGATTATGAACGAGCGGTTGTAAACAGCAGTACGGTTTATAGGTATGGCAAGAGAGGAGCCAGATCTCGTATTGTGGTCATGATAGGACGAGAGGTAAGAAAACGGTGAAACAAGGTAGTTAGGGATATTAGTGGAAAGTATTTTGTGCAGTAGTGATAGCATGTGGAGTTCACGACGCTGGTGCACTCGAAGCCACGACAGCTCCTTATAATAGGGTGATATATGATCATCGTATCGCAGACCTAAGATATATCTTACACAGTCTGTTGTTGAGGCACCGGTCCAGTTTCTTGTTACTGTCGCAGGTTATTTCAGTCAACACAGTGTAACAGTAGTCAAATATAGGTAGCGTATATGTATGAGTACGCGCATTGTCATGCATCAAAAGAATTCCTTCCGTCAATCGACCTCTGCGTTTGTTAAAAGTTGCAGGTTTCAGTTTGTTAAGCAGCATATCACTGTAACGATCACTGTTTACTGTTTCTCCCTTTTACTGGTAGTCTAACGTTCCAGGATTGGCCCTTGAGAGTCCCAAAACACTGTGAACATCACTTTTCCTGCAGAAGGTTGACGCTTGAATTTCGTCCTGACGGGGGATCCGGGATGCTTCCATTTCATGTCCTGTCGTTTGCTCACTGGTTCGAAGTGGTGAATCCATGTTTCATCTCCAGTGATGATCCGTTTCAGAAACGTATCACCTTCGTTAGCATGATGGTGCAGTAAGTGCTGACGGATTCGCACACGATTGCGCTTATGCTCAGCGGCGAGTTGTTTTGGAACCCATCTTGAACAGACTATGTGAGAGTTAAGCCTGTTATGCATGATTTCATGTGCAGAACCATGGCTAATGTGCAACGTCATCATCAGTCACTCGTCTGTTATGCAGGATCATATCACGCTACTTGTTCAATATTGGCATCCCTTACGGTTGCACTTGGACGCCCGGATTCTTCCCCATCCTTCACGCTCGTGCGACCTCCTTTGAACTGTTCAATCCACTGGTAAACACTTCACTATGGCAAAATATTGTCCCCGTATTGCGCTGAAAGTGGTCATGAATTTCCACTCCTGGTACGCCCTCCGACCACAAACAAACGGATTACGGAACGCTGTTCTTCCTTGGTGCAAACAGAGAGTGGAGCAGCTGTAATCATCTGATAACTGTGAAACCTACCACATTATTAATGTGTAACATCATTCCACTGTGGCTTCGGTGGCGTAGTCGGTAGCATGCTGAACTGCTGTGCTCAAGATAGTGGGTTCAAACCCACCCGAAGTCGTCGGATTTCTTAAGAGCGTTAAAAATCTTTCAGTATGCCTTCCTTCGGAGAGGAAGTAAAGCCGGCGGTCCCATTTGGTAGATTTATGGCATGTAAAAGATCCTTCCACAGACCAAACTTGTGTGGAGCTAAGTTTCTGGGTTAGATTTCGTTGGAACGCTCTATCAAAGTTCCAACGTTCACATCTAGGCATCGATGATATCTTTTAGTGAAAGTTGGAACTACTTGAAAGTGAACGGAACGTGTAGCTCACCCTCTGGGTGTCCGCTGGAAGCAGCTACAGCCTATGGCGAGCCAAACATTTTCTTGGACACTCCCGGCACTAAAAGCCATACGATAAATAAATAAATAAATAAATAAATAAATAAATCCACTCAGTTGCTGTATATTTTTGTGTGGGGGTGATTTTGTAAAAAGGGACGGAAGTGGGACGGAAATGCAACGGAAACAATGAGCGCGCGGGGTGGCGGAGATTGGTACAACGACATACTGTCGGCCATGTGGCTATGTGGAATGTAAATCGCATTCGGTTTACTGCAAGGTTAGGAGGCCCCATTACAGATATTCCTACAATAAATCATCTTCAAGTTGTCGTTCTTTGGTGTAAAAATATTCATTATATCATATTTGTTGAAAGGATTAGTCACTGTAGTTTTACAAGTAGTTATTGTGGAAATAATAGTAATGAGAACTTACCGTTGGTGATAACACGAAGGAATCCTTCATGTTTGCTGGCACAAGGTAGCACTATGAGTTCATTCTAAAAAAATGCGAGTAAGTAATATGGAATTATTCCAGTAACATGTCAGATGTTACACATCAAATGCGACTACTGTAAGGCCCGTAATTTTTTTATTTTGACCTACGTATTGAGACCGTTTAGTCGAGTCAACAACCACGATGACTTTCCTAACATCCCATAAGTCGAATAAAATTACCGTGAGGATCAGGTGAACTTCCTAATAGGCTAAGCGGCACGAGACACTGTAGTCCACGGGGATCGTGGTACATGGTGACGATGGTCATACACTGCCTAAGGAAAGGTTCACCTCAAAAAACTAGACTGAGAAATTAAACATCCAGACTTAAGTAAAACACCGTGAAAATTTATTAAAATTCACAAGCCCCTAGCCTAGTTGGGAGGGTTATAATCGGCTAGTCCGCAAACTAATAAAAAAAGAAAATAAAGAGCAGGTCCCTACCTGAGAAGTTACTGAAAACCCCTCGCGAAAGATCTAACTCACAATAATAATGCAACAACAGCAACACTAGGAAAATGGTACGACGCAAGTCCCTAGTTCAAGTTACAAGATTAAGCTAATATCAGAATTTACATTTAACAGGGTAGCAAAACAAATCTAAGTTAGGAGGGTACCATTTCGACATTTACATTTAACGTTAATTCATCTAGCTAAGTCCTATCAATTAACAATATTTACGGCGATGACGTCCGTAAAAGAAAACAATTTCATCGAAAAGCTAAGTGTACAGCCATGAAAAACAAACAATTTAATTATGCTTAATAACTATGTGCTAACAGCAGACAATAAGGTAACATGTAGGATTTATACACTTGACATCATAAATAAGTAATGAAATAGACACAGTAGTTTTATTAAAAATTCCTGCCTGCACCTTGGTTTACTCTATGTAAGCCATAGTCATCTAATTATGTGTAGTTACGGTGACGAATGCGTAGTTAAGACTACGTCTGACATCGCATGGCCTGAGCTCCACAAGCTACGAACTCTAGGTTCGCGCATGCTTCAGGTCGCTACAAAAATGTCAACTGTCCTAGTAATTTCCACACAAGGAAATTATCTTCAACTGCACGGCTATGTCAACAGTTCCAAATGCAAAGAACAAAGTTAGATAGAAAGAATCGTTAGTTAGCCTTGTTTTACAACAATTATGCGTTTTATTATTAAGATGTCGGTTTATAGGTTTATCGTAGGTTTATGGCGAATAACATTGACAATAGCCTGGGCACGGAGTGTCTCCACTGAGATCATTCTCCCCCAAAAAGCCTCGACTCAACAGTCGGAATATAATCAACGAGTACAACAACTCGGACACACAATAACACGGGTTACCAGCGGCGCTAAGCTCGCGTTCAATAACTCTGGGATAGGCCTGTCCACAACAGTTACCTTCCAATAACATCTAGTCAACGGGAACAGTCCCGGACAAGGCACACTCAAAATACCTTCATACAATAACATCCTGCTATGACAGGGTAGCCTTCACCATACTATAGAAAACCTGACATAACTGTACCTGCCAAACGACAGTACACGCAGCAGAGCGTTTAACTAACAAAAAACGATCTATAAAACATGTGATCAAATACAAGAGTGGAAACTGATTTCCATAAGCAAAATAGCAATGAAAGGAAATGCGAATACAAATCGTACTCTGTCCTTGTCAAAAGTAGTTTTGTCTCACAATAAAGCAGGCGTGCTTTCAAGGGCACTGGGTTAGATAACCAGTTTATGTCACCAACAGGTTTACCACATTCCTGTGTTTGGTCGACACAAAACACACATTATTCAAGGCCGGCGATTTAATCAATATAAAACTATACATCTGGCCTGTTCATAAAAAAACTTTACTATAGGTTATGAACCTCTAAAGATTCCGTGTATAAAAAAACACGCAATAAATCTGAATATAATAATATAATTCCGTCTTTCTACCAAATACGTCTAAATGAAAGTAATCTCACAATTACTGGAGCTCTTTGCTTTAAAAGTACAATTCAGTAGTTGCTAGTACAACATCAAATAAAAACGTGTCTTACATGACACAAGCAAAAATGATAATTGTGGCGCAGATTCCATACAAGGATCTGCTTAATGATACGTTGGGAACTGAGTTCGATGCTAGGCAACGAAACATTCCTTCTAGTTGTTAGGTTCAAACTTGACCAAGAATAGCTTCTGAGCTTATTCAAAATGAAAATATAATGCATTTACAAAACTGGCTATTACAGTCGATTGCCTAACTGATACGACTGTTCTAACGACAGTCAGGGGTGTAACAAAGGATGGCTGCAAAGAATGCAGTTAATTAATAACCATGGCATCTGATTGCCATAACTAAAGTCAGCAAAGACTTGAAAATTACCCCAAGTAGGGTTGAACAAAATAGCCTCAAAATGACTACGGTCAGGTTCAGCAAAAGGTAGGCATTGACGTTCTACGACGCTCATCAAGCTGCACCAAGGCAGACCAAAATATCTGACCCAAGGGTGTCTCACTCTAAACTGAAATGAATGATATCTAACTAATCTAGTTACATCCCTACCTAGAAAAATGGCTGACACTGAGTGCGGTTGGTTCACAAACTACATTAAATCTACTATACCACCAGAAACTAGAACAAGAAAGGGGTGTGACAAAACTCACGACATGGAGAAGCTCTCACTCAGCCCTCTATTCCACAGCAAGGGTTGTACAAAATCCTCTCTGGCTCTCTGGAACGGTATCCTCCTCATCAGGATTCCCATCTGGACTCCTCCAAAGACCAGGGTTCGATTTGTCCCTGTCGACAACTTCGTGGATATGCCTGGAAATGGCATTTTTGGCTCCTTCCTTCTCGTTCGTTGTCCTGGAAGTTCCACCATCATGCTGGTTCCCGTAGAAACATCACCCTCATACCGGGATGGTATTAGCCCATGGTGACTGCTTCAATCATGGTGAAGAAAAGTCCAATCACGTGGATAGTGAAATAAGTTACGTGATAATTCATCCTCTCACTTTCAAAATTATAATGTTCGTGGTGAATGTTATAGGCTTCAATTGTAGAATACGACACAGCCTTAATTTCGTAGATGTGGATTAGCATGTGAGCTAACACTGTTTTATAATTCTGCACGTGCTAGTGACGCTACTTTTGTATCACGCAGCATCCGTGAATTATACGTCGTTTTTAAAATGAAATTTTCACTTTGGCAATTTAAATATATCATACAATTATAATCACACTTATTCAGGATAATTGTAACACTATTACCTGTATATTTCCACTAGGCATCTGCCCTCCACATACGCGTGGGTAAAATGTGGTGTTACAGCAATGTTGTGCAATACACTATACTTGCCAATTATTATTTCCCAAACTTATTCTTTGGTTCATTGGGCTTCATCAACAGTGAATAATAGTATTAGCGTGCTCGATGGCACCTTACAATTACTTTCAACGCTCAACAGCGGATATTCTTCTACGTCTCGTAGGACAAATGCAATTCCACGCCTACACAAGGCGGATTTTCCAGACGTAGTGCAAGGCACTGGGTGTCTCAAGAAAGTAGGTCGTCAAAACGAAGTCGTTGAGCGACTACTTACGTTCCTTTTTGCGTATCTGCAAGGGTATTACCTTACCTAAAGTAAAAATAAACATTCTCCAAAATGTTTTAATAATGCAGCATGACGAAATGGAATATTCTGAGTCTTGTGGAAAGATACAAATTAATTAATAAGACCTCGGATAAATAATGAGCAGTTTTCACCAAAGTCAAAAGTGCGATTCACCGCTACTTCAAAAAGTATCGCGTGATCTCTCAGCTCCACGTGGCTTCCTGGGTGTGTTCAAAAGTACAACATCCCATCATAAATGCTCTGTCATAAAAAAAAAAATATATCACATGAACCATAACTCAGCGGGTTCAGTATATTGGGTCATTAGCGTCATCCATATGTTGCTATAAGAACACAAGCTCTTAGTTACGTGCTGTTTGTTCACCTATGTATATTAGGTTAGGGGCGTCATCTATACGTTGCTATAAGAACACAAGCTCTTAGTTACGTGCTGTTTGTTCACCTAGGTATAAGGTGCGTTCAAAATGTAACGAGCCGGAGGCATAATTACAGAAACCAGTACCTGTACGTTAGAAGTATTGGCCCTGGCTGTTGAGGCACTTGTCCCACTGCGACACGAGGCGGTGAATGGCTGCCTCATAAAATTCCCTGGGCTGCGATGTGAATCAGTTCCGCACGTACAGCTGGACGTTGTCATCGGTAATGCAGGGGGGTGACCCATACCGGGCATCATGAGCTAACGACACCTGTCCTTTCCTGAAGCCCTTGTGCCACGCCTTGACCCTTGCAAGGGACTTGCAGTGTTCGCCGTACACTTGTGACATTCGGCGATAAATGTCTGTTCCACCTACTTCTTCCGCTCTCAGAAACCGAACAACACCTCTTTGCTCTTCGATTGACGCCTCCATGTCACTGTTTGCAATGCGACTGGCATCGTTGGACGATTGATGCATGCTGCTGCTCGCTTTGTATCGTCACGTGACGTGCACGCGTGCCCTATAGCGATGGGCAGTGACCTTCCATGCTCTGATCGGAACCACACCTCGTTACACACGCCATGATTAGCCGATGTAGTCACCGGTTTGCGCATTCCAGCCTCCGGCTCGTTACTTTTTGAACGCACCTTGTATATTAGGTCAGCAGGGTTAGGCTATCTATACCTTGCTATAAGAACACAAGCTCTTAGGTTGGAGTTATATGCATGACAGGCTGTGGTGCGCTGGTGACGTTCTCGCCTGCTGTGCCCAAGGTTAGAGGAACGAATCTTGGCGCAGTCAGGTGGCATTTTAGGGTGCACACATTTGGGGGAGCCGTTTCAGTGATTTACTGGCATGTTAATGATCCCCTTCGGGGCAAAATTCCGGCACCACCACATCAATACCTTTACTGCCCACTATCAGTGACCATCCATATGATTTATTACGTGTCCGTTTTGTGAGTGTTTATTTGTTCATTTTCCAGTAGTTCATAATTGGACAAGCGGCCACTGTCGCCGAGAGCGCTAATGCACTAGCTCGTACTTCATTGGCATCTGGGGAGCGCGGGTTCTAATCCCACCTCGCTCATCCTGAAAATGGTTTTCGTGGTTCCCCATTTTTACCACCAGGTAAATGCCTGGATTGTTCCTTTCAACAGGACCTTCCAAAATCCTTTGGTTGGTTGGTTCCTCAGTTTAGGGGCTGCGACAACGCTGTCATGTAACCCCGTGTACTTTGGGTGTGTGTAGAATCTGTCTGATAACCGGTGTTAATTTTGATGACTGTATTATTGTGTGTTATCTGTTTTAATTCAAATAAGGACTGTAGACAATAATTGCAAGTAGGCTAGTTACTAGTTTTATCACCAAATGCTACCGGCCACGTCACCAAGCTGCGGACTTGGCTACTAGATGGCATCTCAGACAGCACCTGGTAGCGAACGTTGGAACTATAAGAGCGTTATCAATTCTAACCTACAAATTTTGGCTTCACACGAGTGTAGTTAGTGGAAGGTTCTTTTTCATGCAATAAATCCATGAAATGGGCCCGCCGGCTTTACTTCTCCTCCGAGAGGGATTTTTAACGCTCTTAAGTAATCCGACGACTTTGGCTGAGTTTGAAGCCGTGACCTTGGGCGTAGAAGCTCTCTATGCTACCAACTACGCTATCGCAGCCGCCCAAAGTCCTTTCCCTGACCCTTCCATAATTAAACCCAAGTTAGCGGTCGACTGTCACCATCCCCAGTTGTATCTTCTGATAAGTGTGTTCAGCTCTCAGACACCATCCTAGCGACGGCAGAGGAATGATCCCTCTCGGAGTCGGAGGGGGAAGCCGAGCTGGCGATAAAAAAAATAACCGGGCAAAAATCTGGCTAAGAACCACTTTCAGTTCTGTCACATGGCGCTTTATGGAATTAGAATAGTACATTATGCAACGAGCCTATAATGCCTATAATTAAGACACAAGTATGTTTATAAAATGAGCGTATGCGAGTTTTATAATTTCCATACGAGTGTCTTAATTACCATTATAGGCGAGTTGCATACGACTGTTTATGTTCGACGATAATTATTATAACAATTTTATGTTCGAACATAAACATTCAAAAATATCTGTTCAGTCACTAGAATTTTGTGATCGGGTGCTGCGCTGGGTAGTATATCTCTGACTTCAAAGCTCTCTGACCGACCGACGCATGCGCTCTGTGTGCTTCAATGCCATATGTTCAGATTGAGCACCAGTATTCAGTAAAACTGTCACCGAAGTCATTTGGGCGCTGTGTAGAAATTGAATTTGGGGTTATTAAGGTACAGTGCTATTTCTTGTCGCATATTCACCAGTTTATTTACGCGAACATATGGACGGTGCACTTTCGGTAATTTATATAGACATGTTGGATTTTGAGCGCATGCGCGAAGGTATCCTTATCTAATTGGTCACACAACTGTTTCTTGAGCTCTGATTGGTGGGAGAAACTGTTTCATAATGAAAAATAGTGTTATAATGACCATCATTATGATACAGTTTTCTGACACATAATAGTCAGGGTCGAACATAAAGAACATTGTACTCGACAAATCAGCATTGATTTTCGTGGGGCTTGTTTGATTTATACAGCGTATTCTTGCCCACGAACTGGCAATTGAGAAAGATGGAGTAAAAAGGAGCTATATCGACGTTATAAAAGGGCAGACATCAGTAGAGAGATAGAGAGAAGAAGATTACTATGGCTAGGACACATTATCAGAGCAGAAGGTTCACTCTCGAACCGTGTGTTCAATTTTCAACCAACGGGGAAACGTCCAAAAGGTCGACCAAGAACAAGATGGAAAGATCGAGTTATGTTGGCACTGAACCAGGTGGATCCAGATGCAAGTATGGAGGATGCCAGGGATAGATATCGTTGGTCTAATATATGCAACCATTATTTGAGAAGCTGATATAATTCTTCCTGGTTATTTATTTATCTTATGATGAATGTATGTACATATATACAATATTGTTACGGCTGCGAGGTTAATTCATTCCCTTGCGCGTGACTCACAGCCGTCCGAGGCTACCCCGCTTCCGCAGCGGGAACAAAAGGGATGAACCAGAATGTTCGTGATGGAACTCTCGTGAAACCTGGTCCGCTCCAGAAACATCCATTGAGACACAAGCCCCGCTATATAAGTGACCTGGCCAGCGAGGGGAGTGAGTTTTTGAGGACTGTGTTTTCTGAGCGAATGAGTGTGTTCCACTGGTGCGACAGAGGATTATTGCAGTGAAGTGCTGTGAGGATTGCGAAACCCAGTGAACTGTTCCCTAGCCTGCGGACAGCGAAACAGTACCGGGTGAGTTAGCCGTGGTCGTTACGGAATGACTGCTGGCAGTCGCTCACATCCGGGAGGCGAGGTGGTTTGATTCCATCCGCCGGCAACCTTGAAGATGGTCTTCTGTGGTTTCCCATCTTCTTTCCAGGCAAATGCCGGGGTTGGTTCCTAACTATAGGCCACAGACGCTACCTTCCAACTCCTCGTCCTTACATTCCCACTTTCGTCCCCAACGGTACTTGTAGCTCAACCGTTGGGTGTCCGTCTCGAAGCAGCTACAAAACTGGCGAGCCGAACATGTCCTCGGACACTCCCGGCACTAAAAGCCATACGCTAAAAAAAAGCGAAACAGTGTGTACTCTAGGAAGTGTGCAGGTAGAACAAGTCAGTGTCAGACTGTGGCTTATTGAGAAGAGGAAGAGTTGTGGTATTTCTAGCAGAGGAACGGACCTCATTACGGTAGGATTAACTGCATGACTGAGTGAAAGGGAAGTGTTCCCAACAAGAGGAGATCTAGAGTGAGATACTAATTGCTTGTATCTGTTTATTGTGTTGTGTACTGTAACTTGCTAGACCTGTAATAAAACTTATATTTCTTTAAAGGGCCAAACTGTGTTGTGCTTTTAACCACTGTAGTCCAATTAACGAACGTGCTACCAGGGCTAACACGTAACAATATATATAATTTCTGGACAAATGTGCATAGTCACAGGTTCGTACGTTCTTACAACTCTAGGTCTAGTGCTTTGACCCATTCAACTGTTTCATCCGAAGTAAGATGAATGTCCATTGTTGTTCCTTCGAAAGATCGATGAGGACAGTCAGCAACGATATGATGGATTGACTGTGATAATGCACTGCAGTCGCAATTCGCAGAGCTAGCCCATCCCCATTTGTGCAGTACATAGCCACATCTGCCTGGTCCAATTCGAATCCGTCGATGATCCTCCACTGGCGCCTGGGGAGATGGAATCCTTGTATCTGGTTAGAAGAGTTGTCAACTAGATGTTTATTTACCACTGAAGACTGCTCCCATTGGATTTTCCATGAGTTGTTAACTTGGAAGGAGCATCTTTCAAGGTTGACTGCTGTACGCCATGGTGGTTTCCTTGATTTCAAGCGTTGGTGTTCTGCTCGTGCAAGATCTTGGTGAATGGGTAGCTGGGGTTCTGTCGAATGTTTTTCCATACCTTTAGGAGAGCTTCTGATCTTCTTAGGACTGGAGGTGGAATATTGCTGAGAACAGGCATTCAAAGTGTGTTCGTGCTTCGAATACAACCCGTGATTATTCGCATTGTTATGAAGTACAATGTTATATTAAGTTATGTTTACTATTTATATTGTATTAGGCCTAATTGCATTCCCTCGTTTTTCTGCTATGGGTCTTAATGGCCTGTCACATGCAAAAAATGATGATGATGATTGTTAATTATCTAGCAAAATAACCAGTGATGGACGAAGCAAAGAGGATATAAGCTAAAAAGTAGCTTGGCTCAGGCAAGGAAAGCATTTCTACAGAAAAGGAATCTGTTGACATCAAATATAGATGCAGGTATTAGGAAGTCATTTTTGAAAGCCTTTGTTAGGAGCGTGGCGCTCTATGGAAGTGAAACTTGGACTATTGGTGCAGTAGAAAAGAGGAGAATTGAAGCGTTTGAAATGTGGTGTTACAGGAGGATGATGAAGATCAGATGGATAGATAGGGCTACAAACGAAGAGGTGTTAAGACGAGTGCAAGAAGAGAGATATATCTGTCGACTGCTAATTAAGATAAGAGATAGGTTGGTAGGGCCGGCCCCGTGGTGTTGGGGTAGTGTGCCTGCCTCTCACCCGGAGGCCCCGGGTTCGATCCCCGGCTCCGTCAGGGATTTTAAAACTGACGTGAGGGTTGGAACGGGGTGCACTCAGCCTCGTGAGGACAATTGAGTAGCTGTCTGACAGTGAGACAGCGCCCCGATCACGAATACCAAGATTAACGGCCGAGGGGACCCGACGCGCTGATCACGCGTCACCCCAATATCTGCAGGCCAAATGGCTGGGCAGCGGTCGCTTGGTCGGCCT
Source organism: Meconema thalassinum (assembly GCA_946902985.2). Lineage (NCBI taxonomy): Eukaryota > Metazoa > Arthropoda > Insecta > Orthoptera > Tettigoniidae > Meconema > Meconema thalassinum. Next base: position 204,604 of record CAMPQE020000256.1, on the reverse strand, counting down.
TAGCCCGTCATGGGCTGGATAGTGCCAGGGGTTGACTTTTGATAGGTTGGTAGGACACATACTAAGACACCCAGGAATAGCAAGCTTAATTATGGAACGAAGGGTCGAAGATAAGAACTGTAGGGGTAGACCAAGGTTAAAATACGTTAAACATTGCCTCGTATGTAGGGTGTGGTAACTATGTAGATATGAAACGATTAGCTCAGGACAGGGAGGCATGGAATGCTGCATCAAACCAGTCAAAAGACTGAAGACTCAAACAACACAACAGCGTATTGTTGTGCCTGTGTTAGTATTTAGGCGCATAGCTCGCCCAGACTCAGCAATATCGTACATCTTTTCTCTCATTGGATTTGAAACTGGGAACGTGTGACACAATATACGGCCGGTTTATTTGGACTTGATGAAGTGGAAATTGGCCACAATATTTATGGGCTGCACAAACACGGAAAGGGTGCTAGTAATTCCTCCTCACCGCTGTATTCTGCCCTTCCTTGTTCATATCCATAAATACTGTGTTAACTCAAGAGCAAGTGTTGCAGCACGAATATTGAGGCATGGATTCCAGTGCTTTGAAACTTGGCAAAAGGATCCTTGAGTAATTAATATGTTAAAAGTTCCGCCCAATGATTACTGTTTTTGATCACACGTACTAGAGGCCCATTTCATATGTTGTAGTTATACAATTCATGAACATAATTACGTATACACAAAGCGAATAATCACGGGTTACATTCGGAGCACGAACACACTTTGAATGCCTGTTCTCAGCAACATTCCACCTCCAGTCCTAAGAAGATCAGAAGCTCTCCTAAAGGTATGGAAAAACATTCGGCAGAATCCCCAGCTACCCATTCACCAAGATCTTGCACGAGCAGAACACCAACGCTTGAAATCAAGGAAACCACCATGTCGTACAGCAGTCAACCTTGGAAGATGCTCCTTCCAAGATAACAACTCATGGAAAATCCAATGGGAGCAGTTTTCAGTGGTATATAATCATCTACTTGACAACCCTTCTAACCGGATACAAGGATTCCATCTCCTCAGTGGAGGATCATCAACCGGATTTGAAATGGACAAGGTACAAATCGGGATGGGCTAGCTCTGCTTATTGCGACTGCAGTGCATTATCACAGTCAATCCATCATATTGTTGCCGGCTGTCCTCATCGATCTTTCATAGGAGCAATAATGGACATTCGTCTTACGTCGGATGGAGCAGTTGAATGGGTCAAAGAACTAGACCTAGAGTTGTAAATCGTACGAACCTGTGACTATGCACATTTGTCCAGAAATTATGTACATACATTCATCATACGATAAACAAATATAAAATTACTTTTACCAGAGCATTCTATTTGCAAGATATTATTTCAGTAGAATTGCCTTCATTGCATTTGTATTTCCGCATCACTGGTGAAGTATTGAAATATTGTAAACATTCCCATCGTTAAAACTGGATTCCAACAACAGGTTTCATTTTATTCACAACTATTGATACCGCACTGAACCAATACATTTTATGTTTCATTAACATCTGTTGACCACAGTGAAACGTGTGTTTATTTTCATAAATTTTTCTCATCGATGAACAATTCTGAAGATTGCCACTGTGGGTGAGTGGTTATCGTGTCGGTCAACCAACCCAAAGCTGAAAGGCGGCAAAAATCACGACACGCATGTCATACGTTGTTGGCGTGTCAAAAAAACCATTTGAATTCAGTAGGCCGTGTTCATAATGGCAAAATTAATCTGTGGAGTTTCCGCCGACACAAAACGTTCCTCATTCCTCTACTAGAAAGCGCTGTAGTGTCAAGGAGCTTAGATATCTAACCTCCTTGACTTTCATAGCGCCCCAAGGAACAACAAATATTCAACTTGCAAGCTGCCCTCTGGGTGTCAAATAACAAAGCTTGCACCCGGTACCCGAGGCCATATGATATTATCCCTCCCTATATTCTTCTTCTAAGGTCCCATTCCAGTTTTGTACCGAAAATAAGGTCCCATTAACACCAACCTACACATATGGGGTACCTACAGGTTCAGCATAACCCAATGTGTAAGCGAAACGCACTTACTTACACTTTAAATGCCTCACAATGAAATAAATACCTTAAAACATGTGAGTTGCCTAGATGCAAAACTGTCCATGTCCACTTTTCAAAAAAAACGAGTTGGCAACACTGGAGTGTAGAGCTAGACTTATTACACATGCCTGAAATGCTATTTATGATTAAAACTGTCCATGTCCTATGAATACCAGCTCTCGAAAAGTGTGGTTGGATTCAAAACTGTCCATGTCCATACGTAAGTGAGGCTCAAAACTTGCCTTGTCCCTTTCCACCAATCGCAATGAAGATTGAAGTCAGATGACTAATACAAGATGGCCGTCTTATGTATGTAAACATTGAGCCCTTGTGTGTGTTTTAACGTTGATGCTGAAAGTTATACGCACTGTTTTCGTCACAATAAATATGAAACATGTCAGTAATGTTGATCAAGGCATTGCGGAAACAACACCTGACCGTTCTAGGAAGCGAGTACGCCGTGAAGATCAGTGAAGCAAGTTGTTTCTATTCATCGCTGAAGGAAATGCGAGACAATTTCTGCCCATATCTTTCGACTGCCAAAGGAATTAAAATATCTGATCAGACTGTCTATTACAGTAGGCAATTATACCTATACAATCTTGCCATTATAGTATGGAGGGAGATTAACTCTCTGTTATAGTACGAGAACTTATTAGGCTAGCAGGAGAGGATCAAGACATTGTTCCAGGTATGATGTAGGCTACTAAGTGCGTGGCAGATTGTCAGATATTACACCATGTACGTTTTAAAAAAATGCACAAATTTACGTAGATTTATGTTCATTCCATAAATTAAAAATTGAATACAAAAATTTAGATTTATGATCATCACATGTCTTCTCTTCACATAGTCTCTAGTCTGTTTCAAAACTGTCCATGTCCATTACAGTTGCATGCAAAAGTGTCCATCGGCAAAATGAGACGCAAAAGTGTCCATGTCCATTTTTATTTTGCTTATATCTTGCAAGCATTGCGTTCCTGGTTTTTTGTCAATAGCTCAAGCAGATTTGTACTAATGCATACTTATTTATATGACAAACAGTGTAGGCTTATACCAATCCACCCAGTAAAAACACATTTTCCACTTTTTCTCAAAACCAGTTATGGTGGACATGGACACTTTTGCATCTAGGCGACTCATGTATATTTACAATGAAATAATGAAAGAATGCAACACGGTAACCATGGTAACAGAATCTCACAGGTCCATCTATTTCTGTAAGACGCAATGCAATTCCAATTATTTCATTACTGTGCAAGTTTCCAGACGGTTATAAGGTTATCACTGAACCAAATTAAGCTGTAAAATGCGCTTAAGGGGCTCAAGGGGCACTCTAGAATTTTTTCATGCAATTTTCACGTGGGAGTGTGGTACGAATGGTCTTTTTCACCCGACTATAAATGGTCTCCGAAAACCACATTTAAAGGCCCTTAAATTAACAGTGTCTGTGATATTCACAGAAAACTAATTTCGCTCTGATATACCCATGAAGGAATGACAAACCCCTAACCACTGCACCAGTAGCTGAATTGATAAAGTCTGATTATTCATACCAAGGATAAATCAGTCATAGCATTCATGATTGAGATTTTGCTAAGTGTACTATTTACAACTAGAATATTCGCGGGCGAAGCCGCGATGGGTAATGCTAGTTATTATTAATTCTGAAGATTTGAACTACACAGTTTTACCCTCTTGAAAGTGTTTCCTAGTTTAATACCAGCCACGTTTTTCCAATAAAATCAGGGATTTTGTTAGAGCTTTAATATGAGCTTCAAATTTGTTTCAAATGATTATTTTATTCATTTCCCAAACATCATATTGTGTTGCGTTAGGCGTTCAATTTCCCATCTTTCTTTATGGTGCACCATATAAGGCTTAATGACAAGGGGCTTTTAGTGTGTTCCGCTATACATTTATCTTGTGTCTTTGACATTTTTTTTTTATTTCACGCGAATTGACCACTTAGGATCACGCAACAACTTTATTTCTTTTTCTTATTCTTTGCCTGGAGTTTCCTCTGTCTCCAATATTCCTTCATGCGTTCACTGGCATTTTTTCTTTGGTGTTCTGTCCAAGTTCGTCCACTTCTCTTAGGTCTTCCTTCATCTTGAAACCCTTCCAGATTGTTCACTTTGCTCTTAAATACATTTCTTTCTAGCATTTGAGATTCTGTGATGTTTAACTTTTCTAAATCTTTCCTAACTTCCTTAATCCATGTTGTGGTGGTCTTTTTCTTCCAGAGATAGTCGAATATTTGTTTAGTTAATCTATGGTCGTTCATTCTATCGAGATGTCCGAGGAATGTCAGCCTTCTCTTCCGCATAGACGCGGAGATTCTTTCCACGTTCTGGTAGACTTATCCGTTGCTTCTCAGTCTCCATCCATCTTCAGTCTGAACTGCACCCATGATTTTTCTAAGAATTCTCCTTTCCATGACTTCTAGCTTTTCGAGGCTATAGTTCATCGAGAGGCATTCACTGGCAAAGAGGCACTCTGTTTTTACGACAGTGTTATAATGCCTTATTTTGGCATTCCAGGAGATGCACTTTTTGTTGTAGATATTTTTTGTTAATCCATACGCTCTTTCCATTTTTATAATTCGATCTCCAACAGCTGCTTTTTCTAACCCATTTTCCTGTATAGTCTCTCCTAGGTACTTGAACTTTTTTACCCTTTCAATCCGTCCTATCTCCGTGTCAAGGAACTTTGGTCCATGTTTGTCATTTGTCATAAATTTTGTCTTTTCAACTGATATCCTTAGTCTTGTTTGGCTAGCGATCTTTTCCAAGAGGTTGATTTGTATGACTGCTTCTTCCGTGGTTTCCGATAGTACTGCAAAATCATCTGCAAACGCCAGGCAGTTGACTTTAATTCCTACCGACTTCCTCCCGAGGAGGATTGGGTTTATTCCTCGACTCTCCAATTCCGAGTTCCAAATTCTCACAACCTTCTCTAGGACACAGTTGAAAAGGATTGGTGATAGGCCATCCCCTTGCCTGACTCCTGTCATAATTTTGAACGGCCGAGAAAGCTCTCCCATGAACTTCACCCTGGAAGTTGTGTTTGTTAGGGTCTCTTTGACTATATTTGCTAGTTTGGTTTTGATTCCAAATTCCCTTAGGATCCTGTCTAAGGTCTCTCTGTCCACTGAATCAAATGCCTTTTTAAAGTCTATGAAGGATACCACAATTTTCTTATTACTCAGCAGTCTGTGACGGATTATTGATTTCAAGTTGAAGATCTGCTCAACACAGGAGCGTCCTTTCCTAAACCCTCCTTGGTACTCGCCTAGTTGTTTGTCCAGCGTATCTTCTATTCTGTTTAGAAGAATCTTGGAGAGAATTTTATAAGCAATTGAAAGGAGGGACACACCTCTGTAGTTGTTCACGTCTTACTTATCCCCTTTCTTGTGGAGCGGATGGATCAGCGCTGTTTTCCATTCTTCTGGAATTTTCTCGGTTTCTCAGACTGAACCAAGGATTCTGTGAAGGTCGTCTAGAATTTCTGGCTCAGCTCATTTGATCATTTCTGCTGTTATCGAATCTTCTCCACTTGCTTTGTTGTTCTTTAGGTTCTTGATGACATCCCTGATCTTTTCTTTTGTTGGTGGTGCATCCTCTTTTGAGTTTGCTGGTGAGTCTGATATTTCTAATCTAGAAGTGGGGGTTGGACAGTTCAAAAGATCTTGAACGTATCCAGCTAGTATTTCGCAGTTTTCATGGTTGTTCAGTCCAATTTTTCCCTGCTCATTTCTAAAACTCATACTTGGGGCTTGGTAACCCTTAAGTTTGTTTTTGAATGTCTGGTAAAAGTCTCTGGAGTTGTGTTTAACGAAGTTGCTCTGAAGATTTTCTAACTGTGCTGCTTCAAAAGATCGCTTGGTCCTACGGAAAATTCTGGATGTTTCTTTCCTCTGTTGTCTGAATTGTTCCAAGTGTTCCCTTTTTCCAGAAGATTTCCATCTTCTCCATTCCTCAGACCTCTTACTGAGAGCTACATCGCAGTGTTCGTTCCACCAGATATCTCTTTTCCTCTTTGCCAACCCCAGTGTCTTCTTTGCGGCGTCATTGATTCCTTTACAGAGTTGTTACCAACTTTCCTTTTTGGTGCTGCGGATTTCTTCCCTAAAGTTCTTAACAATGTCGTGGGAAATATTCAATTTGCTCATGTTATATTTGGTTATTGTAGGTGGGTCTCTCTTTTGTCGTAGCGGAAGGAAGCGGATTTTGGCTTTGGAAAGGTAGTGGTCTGAATCGAAGTCACCGTTTCTAATCACCTTGACATTCATTACCTCTTTTGCGTTTTTCCTTGATATCGCTACATGGTCCAGTTGGAACTCCCCTAAATTTGGATTTGGGGATAACCAGGTTTTCGCTTTTCTTGGGAGTTTCCTGAAATTTGTTGACATTATTCTAAACTGGAATGCTCTGCAGAGTCTTATGAGCCTTTCCCCATTTCTGTTTGTCCTCCTATGCGCTGGGTAATCTCCCACGATGTCCCTGTATTTTCTCTCTTTTCTTATTTGTGCATTAAAATCTCCCAGGAGAATTTTTATGTTTTTCTCGGGTATCTGCAAGATTTCAGTGTCTAAGAGATCCCAGAAATCGTCCACCTACTGTGGATTCTTTTTGTTGTCTTCATTAATGGGAGCATGGCAGTTGATAAGCGTGTACTTCTTGTTTTTACACTTGAATGTAAGTAGCGATAGCCTTTCTGATTTCGATGTGAATTCTGTGACACTAGTCACTATCTTTTTGTTTACGTAAAAGGCAGTCCCTAGTAGAGGCATGTTCCCCATTATTTTTATTGCTGGCTTTCCTTTAAATACTCTGTAGTGTTCAGTGTCCACAACATTCTTGTCTAAGAATCTGGTCTCTTGCACAGCTAGGATCTGGATTTGATTCTTGTCTAAAAGCTTTTCAAGTTCATTTTGCTTTCCTACTTTGAGGAGCGAGTTAACATTTATGGTCCCAATGAAGTACTTATGTTTAAATCTCAGCTTGGAAGGTATTTCAAGACGCTCCGACTCGTCTTTGTTGCAGTTGTTGGGACTCCCCAGAACCCTTGGTCCCGATGCATTGCATAACGCAATGGTGGATTTCTCTTTCGAGCTACCACCTGGGGTAGTGTTTTCTTTCAGCGGACTTTCCATTCTGCAAATAAAGTTGTGATTTGTTAGGGGAGGAATTATCATCCAAAGTAAGATCGGATTGTGAGTCCGAAATGATTGTTTTTTTCGTGGTTTACTCCACTAGGTTCTTCCGCTCTCTCTGCCGTTGGGAAATACTTTGTTTCCTCTTCCGCCTTTGAGACCGTTGACCAGTTTCGCCTAGTAACCCTAGGTAGGGGCCCTATGACAGGGTGCTACCATCCGGAGCCAGATGGACCCTGGTTTTTTTACGAGGTTGATACTCCTCCTGCTCCTCCTTCCTCTCCACTTGCGAGATGAGGCCCCGGGCTTGCAACCGGCACTGGCGGAGTTGTCTTTGACATTTATTTATTAATTTATCCATATCGGCTGTTGAAGGGGCCAAAAGCAATTGGGCCTTGAAACATGTCCCACCAATGACCACACAGTGATCTTATTTAATAATAATTATTGATTCGGTGGAACTTTTAACCTATTCATTACTCAATTGGTTTTTCAACACGGAATCAGAATAAACCTCTTAAGTTATAAAAACGAATCTTTACTTGCAGCTTAATATATCTGCATTTGTTGTTCTATTGTTTTAAAAATTCAAGATTGTCGCAGTTTAAAATTTTGAAATCATATTACTATTTCTCCTATCGTCAGCAACCGATTACATTTACATTTATTCACTGTCACATAACTCTGTGGCTTATTTGGCCCGCGCGAATCATTTCACACGTATTCAATATCTTCAACATTATTGCAGCAAAAAGCTGAAATTTTGTTTGGACTATTAAGTAAGTGCAAGTATGTTACTTTCTTTAAATCCATAAAGCTCATAAGTAACATGCCGGCCACAGGAACTTGAAGGTTTTATATTTTTCTGGCAATCTGATTATTCTATAGCAGTGAAACTTGGCGCAGCGAATCTTGATATAGAAATAGAGACTTCAGAATTATAACATTGTGGTGTTTGAAGCCATATTTTCAGTGTTGCCTTAGTAAACAAGAGTTTAGTGTTTTTCAGTCGGTCAACACGAATGTACCCAAAAGAGATGGGTTATGCCCTAATCCTGAAATAAATTACATGAGATTAATAAATACACTAGGATGACCAGTTTCGATCGTCAAGCGATCATCATCAGATCCATTACACTTAGGCTATAAAATCTATGTTTGAAATACAGGTGAAAATATTTACAATATGTACAATTATTTAGGTACAGTATTGGTACTGCAACTGTGAGTGTATGCTAAATGCAGTATATATGATGTTAGGTGAAATGCTAACTGGTGATAGATATCCGGAGTTTGTAATTTGGAGAGATTATAAGGACAATTTTACATCCTGTTTCCTACGGGAACAGATATTTCCAATATGGATTAGCTAGGTAAGCTAACATTATTTTTGAAAGGAAGTATTGACTTCCATAGTACATTGGCGCTGCTCGTGGCAACATTTGTGCCTTGCAGCGGCCTTCACAGTATGTACTAGCCACGCGTCTTGGTGAGGTGTACCATAACCAACTGAAGAGCCCATTGGTACACTGGGGTGAAACGCTGGCAACTGTTTTGAGCTAACCGGACCATTGTATCAAATTTCTCTGTGAATTTGTTAATGATTATATGGTTGTAAAAATCAACGATGGTTAAACTACTTATCTGATTGTCTTCCTTACTAGAGCAACTCGCAGTTTTCGTGCTCACTGTAACTCACGGTGCGGTCGACTGCGGTGGTTCTTATCTTAACGACTGGTTTTTCCTGCTTACCTGCTTTCTCCCCACTGTCCATATGTGCTGTGCGGAGTCATTGCGATGTGTTGACCGACTGAAAAGCACTAAACACTTGTCAAAATTATAACATTATGTTTTGTATTCGTGTATTCAAACGAAGTAAAGCGAAGTGAAGCCTCGTATAATGAAGCAGCAAAATAATCTTTATCGGAATTCTGTTTTAAAACTCAGCAAACTTTCTAGGTTTGTGCCGTGTCTTGTGTGGGGTTTCACCTAGGACTCCAAGCTGGCTCATCAGCGGGCTCTTGGTGTTCCCGCCCGGACTCCTACAGGAGTAGCGAACTACAGTACGATGTGGTCATAGATACCAGTACAGACACAACATAAACTCAAGTTATCAGAAAGGTTTCAAACGCCCAAGCAAGTTGTCGATTACACCACAACACGAACTAACTAATCATTGAGTTTCAATGGATCGAATAGAACAACATCTTTAAGGAAAATTTAATTATTGGCTGTCTTACCGACAGCGGTAGCTACGGTTACGGCGCAGCGCTAGGTGGCCTCATTATAAGAACGGGTTCAAACCCTACCGTCCTTGAAACTGCTTTCCATGGCCTTCCATTTTCACCTCCAGGCAAATGCTGGGACGGTACTTTTTAACAGGCCACGACCGCTTCCTTCCATCATCTTAGTCAGTTTCATTCATTTCAACTCTCATTACCTCCTCTCATGAGGTTGTGCCAGGAAGGATATCCAGCCATAAAGTCACCTATCCCCTTTGAATTAATTGTAACTCTTCTCCAACCCTTTTGAACGTGAACAAAAAGGGAAGAATTACATATTATGTTTAATTGTCTGGTATCTGTTATAAGTTAATTAAATAATTACAATTTCTTGTGTTCCAGGGAAAGAACTGCCCATCTATGCACAGGGAAATGTATTACAAAGGTGAGTTAACTTACTTCAGTATAATTTTGTTCTTAGACATCTGGTACTCATTAAAATAAATACCGTATATCGTAGCTGAACTGGCAACACTGCGTATCTGACAAGGATCTTCTTTTCCAATAGTTTCCTTATGACTGGTCACTTCTCCCACTGTATGTGGATGTCCCGTCTAACAGAACAATTCACGTTAAGTTCATTTTCCTGTGTAAATCTAAAGGAAAATGAACCTTGAGGGCTCATACACCGCAAGAGCGACTTTTTGGAAACAGTTAAGAAATAAATCATAGCTTCATTAATATGTAACATATAATTGTGAGAACTTAAAAATTATAGTCAATACATAGGGCTTTATTAAGGACTAGCTGTACCCGGCATGTGTTGCAATGGCAATCAAAGAAAGTGTTGGGGTTTTGACTTTGTTAATTGCAGTGCTTTTGGATTCCCAATATCTTCTTCTTTTTCCGTTAACCACCTCTAAACTATTATAAAACAAGAAGTTCCGTGACGAACTAAAGAGCCTACTTTTCTTAAAATTTAAGATTCATGCCAATGATTAATCTATGTGGATCTATCTAGAATAATGACGAAATTAAGTTGCTAATATCGAAATTTCTAATTAGTTCGAAATACTGTATACCTGGCAAAATGTAGCCTAATAGAGCACTACAGTTGGCAGCCCTGGTGACTGAATATATTCTTAGTTCCATCTCTTAAGGTACAGAATACAAAATTTGGTTGAAGTCCAATGAATAGCATGGACGTTACATGCAGTTAAACATTGGATCTAACAGCGCGCGTAAAATCATGTTGGCAACAGTGTCATGCATGTAATGGTCTGAAATAATCTGAAATAATATGATCTATTGTTGTGCCAATTTTGAATGAAATCCATTAGTTAGTATAGAAGTTACATGCATTTTAAAATTGGAACTATCAGCAGGCTTAGAATCATGTTGGCAGCACTGACGTATATTAGTTACTCCAAATTCATCTAGAATGCCAGGTACTATACGTGTGCAAAGTTTAGAGCTATTGGCTTGCATACTTTCTGATATATTGATATTAGGGTAACAAAAATAGAGACAGCACATATTAACAGTTGGCAGCCCTGGTTGCTCTTAAGAATACGCATTTAAAAATTGTTATCGTACACATAGCACATACGAAATTTGGTTGAAATCCAAATGATAGTATGGAAGTTACATGTATTTAAAGTTTGACTTCTCAGCAGGCTTAGAATCATGTTGGTAGCACTGACGCATATATGTTACTCCAAATTAATACAGAATGTCAGGTACTATACGTGTGCATAGTTTAAAGCTGTCGGCTTGCATACTTTCTCATATATTGGTATTTTGGATAAAATAAATTAAGAGCATTTATTAACAGTTGGCAGCCCTGGTGCGTCTTAAGAATACGCTCAGTCATATCTGGTTATGTACACATATAATATACGAAATTTGGTTGAATTCCAATTGATAGTGTAGAAGTTATATGCATTTAAAAATTGGACTTATCAGCAGGCTTGTAATCATTTTCGCAACACTGCCATGTATGAGCTCCTGGAAATTAAACTGCAATATTATTATCTATACGTGTGCCAATTTTGAAATAGCTCCCATTCATACCTTCCAAGATATCCAACATGGAGCTCAAATTTCAATTGCGGTCTTTTAGCAGTTGGTAGCACTGACATCATTTTCAAATATGGCCGTGAGATATTCAGGTATAGATCTTTACTCCTACCAAATTTTGTTTCGATTGCTCCAGCCGTTTAGGAGTTGATAGGGGGACACACACACACAGCCAGACAGACAGACACACATTTGCCCGATCTCATAAGACTACTTTTTCCTCATTTTTGCAAAATGTGAAAAGTAGGCTAAAAATAATTTACTATCTCAGAAACATTCACGGGAGCGTGATCAACAACTCACGAAAGTTACATCGCAATGAAATGAATGGCATATGAACGCATACGGGACTGCTGAAACGATTAGAGAGCCGTCACCCATTTGTTGAATATACTCGTACGCTACCTATTGTAAAATGGATTTACTAACTCAAAAACCTTTCCTGGCGTCTACACAACAACTCATCAAAGTTTCATCTCTATCGGACTAATGGTATATGAACGCATACGGGACTTTGTTGAAACAATTCGCGCGTCGTCGCTCATTTGTTGAATCTACTCGTGCGCTACCTATTGGTAAGTGGATTAACTAAGCCAGAAATCTTCCCTGAGTGTATACAACATCTCACCCAAGTTTCATCGAATTGGGGTGAATGGTATATGAACGCATGTGGGACTTTTTTGAAACAAACGCACGCCATTTTGTTGAAGTTACTCGCGCGCCATCTATTGTTAATTGGATCTACTATGCCTATAACTTTTCCTGGCGTATGCACAACAACTCACCGAAATTTGATTGCAATCGGATGAATTGTGTATGAACGCATTACCGACACTCATCTGTTTAAGCTACTGGTGCGCTCTCTATTGTTAATTGGATCAACTATGCCTATAACCATCCCGGAAGTGTGCCAAACAACCACCAAAATTTGGTCGCAATCGGATGAATTGTAGGCTAGATGAACGCATCACCAACACCCATTTGTTTAAAATACTCGCGCGCTGTCCATTGTAAATTGGATTGGCTCTGCCTATAATGATTTCGGAAGTGTTCACAACAACTCACCAAAGTTTCATAGCAATCGGATGAATGGTATATGAACGCATACTGGACTTGGTTGAAACGTATCGCGTGCCGTCGCTCATTTGTTGAATCTACTTGTGCGATACCTATTGTAAAGTGGATGTACTAAACCAGAAACCTTCCCTGATGAGTACACAACATATTACCCCAGTTTCATCGCTATCGGACAAATGGTATATGTACGCATACGGGACTTTCTTGAAACGCTTCGCGCGACTTCGCTCATTTGTAGAATCTACTTGTGCGCTACCTATTGAAAAATGGATTTATTAAGCCTAACACTTTCCCTGGAGTGTACACAACAACTCACCTAAGTTTAGTCGCTATCGGACGAATGGTATATGAACGCATACGGGACTTGGTTGAAACGCTTCGCGCGTCGTCACTCATTTGTTGAATCTACGCGTGCGCTACCTATTATAACATGGATTTACTAAGTAAGAAACCTTGCATGTAGTGTACACAACCTCTCACCCCAGTTTCATCGCTATCGGACGAATGGTATGTGAACGCATACGGGACTTTGTTGAAACGCTTCGCGCGTCGTCGCTCGTTTGTTGAATCTACTTGTGCGGTACCTATTGTTAAGTGGATTTACTAAGCCAGAAACCTTCCCTGTAGTGTACACAACATCTCACCCAAGTTTCATCGCTATCAGGCGAATGGTATATGAACGCATACGGGACTTTGTTGAAACGCTTCGCGCGTCGTCGCTCGTTTGTTGAATCTACTCATGCGCTACCAATGATAACATGCATTTACTAAGCCAGAAACCTTGTCTGTAGTTTACACAACCTCTCACCCAAGCTTCAAGGCAATGGGATGAATGGTATATGAACACATGTGGGACTTTCTTGAAACAAACGCACGCCATTTTGTTGAAGCTGCTCGCGCGCCATATATTGTAAATTGGATTTACTACGCCTATTACATTTCCGGGACTGTGCACAACAACTCACCAAAATTTGATCGCAATCGGACGAATTGTATATGAACGGTTCGCCATTACGCATTTGATTAAACTACTCGCGCGCTATCTCTTGTGAAATGGATTAACTATGCCTATGATCATCCCGGAAGTGTTTACAACAACTCACCAAAATTTGATCGCAATCGGATGAATGGTTTATGAACGCATAAAAGACGAACACACAGACATTCCTTTTTATATATATTCAATCTGTACCCGGCATGCGTTGCAATGCCAATCAAAGAAAGTGTTGGCATTGTAATTTGGTTTCTTGAAGTGCTTTTGGATGCACAATTTTTTCTTCAATTTCCGTTAACTGCCTCTAAGCTATCGTAAAATGGATTTACTAATTTTGAAACATTTGTGGGAGAGTGCGCAACAACTCACCAAAGTTTAATCGCAATCGGATGAATGGTATATGAACGCAGATGGAACTTTGCTGAAACACTTCACGCGTCGTCACTCATTTGTTGCATCAACTCGTGCGCTACCTATTGTAAAATGGATTTAATAAGTCGAAAACCTTCCCTGGCGTATACACAACAAATCATCAAAGATTCATCGCAATCGGATGAATGGCATATGAACGCTTAGGGGATTTTGTTTAAACGATTCGCGCGCCGTTTGTTGAATCTACTCGTGCGCTACCTATTGTAAAGTACATTTGCTAAGCCAGAATTCTTCCTTATAGTGTATTCAATATCTCACCCAAGTTTCATCGCTATCGGCCGAATGGTATATGAACGCATACGGGACTTTGTTGAAACGCTTCGCGCGTCGTCGCTCATTTGTTGAATCTACTCGTGCGCTATCAATTGTTAAATGGATTTACTAAGCCAGAAACCTTCCCTGGAGTGTACACAACATCTCACCAAAGTTTCATCGCTATCGGACGAATTGTATATGAACGCATACGGGACTTTGTTGAAACGCTTCGCGCGTCGTAGCTCATTTGTTGAATCAAATGATTGTGCGCTGCCTATTGTAAAGTAGATTTACTAAGCCAGACACCTTTCCTCGAGTGTACACAACATCTCACCCAAGTTTAATCACAATCGGACGAATGGTATATGAACGCATACGGGACTTTGTTGAAACGTTTCGCGCGTCGTAGCTCATTTGTTGAATCGAATCGTGTGCTGCCTATTGTTAAGTAGATTTACTAAGCCAGACACCTTTCCTAGATACACACACTAATACAGTCATCACAATTAACACCGGTTATCAGACAGATTCTACACACACCCAAAGTACACGGGGCTACATGACCGCGTTGTCGCAGCCCCTAAACTTAAGAACCAACCAACCAACACCTTTCCTGGAGTGTACACAACATCTCACCCAAGTTTCATCCCTATCGGACTAATGGTATATGAACGCATACGTGACTTTGTTGAAACTCTTCATGCGTCGTAGCTCATTTGTTGAATTTAGTCGCGCGCTGCCTATTGTAAAGTGGATTTACTAAGCCAGAAACCTTCCCTGAAGTGTACACAACATCTAACCCAAGTTTCATAGCTATCGGACGAATGGTATATGAATGCATACGGGTCTTTGTTGAAACGCTTTGCGTGTCGTCACTCATTTGTTGAATCTACTCGTGCGCTATCTACTGTGAAATGTATTTACTAAGTTAGAAACCTTCCCTGGAGTGGAAACAATTTATCACCCAAGTTTCATCGCAATCGGATGAAAGGTTTACGAACAAATACGGGACTGTTTCGAAATGCTTCGCGCGTCGTCGCTCATTTCTTGAATCTACTCGTGCGCTGCCTATTGTAAAATGGATTTACTAAGCCAGAAACCTTCCATAGAGAGTAATCGACATCTCACCAAAGTTTCAGCGCAATCGGATGGGTGGTATATGAACGCATAGGAGACATACACACCCACACACCCACATACATACTATCAAGTAACATTGATTTTTAGCCTATTTTCAATTTTGAAAAAATAGGCTTATGAGATCACCTTGTGTCCGTGTGTGTGTGTGCGTGTGTGTGTGTGTGTGAAGAGTGTGTGTGTGTGTCCCTAATAAAATCTAAACGGCTGGAGCGATTTCACTGAAACTCGGTAAGTTCATAGCACTATTCCCGGCGACCTCGACCGTGCCATTCAAATTTTGTTACGTCTCACCATTCCAACATGGTGGCTGTGCGAAATATTTCACCAGCATTCAATATCTCCGAAACTATTATCGATATCACCCTGGAATTTTGTACGGACTTAAAGGAAACAACTAGAAGTTCACCTATGAGACGTTTGAAAACCTGGTAACTACAAAACCAACATGGCAGTCAAGCGAAATTGAGACTTTTAAATAGACATTTCTCGCGATTTAAGTATCCAAACGTAATGAAACTTGGTACAGCAAATGTTTATACACATTGTAATACACTGGAGTCTAATTTAGTTCAATTGTTTACATAACCTCAAAATGGCGGCTGTGCGAAATATTTCACTGACATTCTATATCTCCGAAACTATTACAGATATCATCATGCAATTTTGTACGGTGATAAAGGGTACTGATACAAGTTAACCTATGTATATTTCATAAACCTGTAAAGTACAAATCGAACATGGCGACCAAGCGAATTTGAAATATTTTAATAGACTTTTCTCGTGATTTAACTCTCTGAGCGCAGTGAAATGTGGCACAGTAAATGATTTTGCAGATTGTAATTCACTGCCATCTAATTGAATTCAATTGTTTACATAACCTCAGGATGGTGGCTGTGCGAAATTTTAAAATTCAGTTTTTATTTCTTGTGTCGTAATCATGCGATCGAAGTGAAAGTTTGAATAATGAAGCTAGGCAATAATTGTCCTTGAATGGTACATAACTCTATGGCCTATACATATAACAATCCTAAATGGCGAGCTTCCGAAATATTTAGACGGTTCTCAATATCTGTGAATCTTTTACAGCAACCAAACTGTTTTTTTTATGTTCATAGAGACTATGAAGTATAAATATAAAAAAATGTAAAGTATAAGTATAAATATTTAAATGGACGTTTCTCGCGAATTAACTATCCGAGTGCCGTGAAACGTTGCACGTTTTAAATGCTTA
Organism: Meconema thalassinum; assembly: GCA_946902985.2. Taxonomy (NCBI): domain Eukaryota; kingdom Metazoa; phylum Arthropoda; class Insecta; order Orthoptera; family Tettigoniidae; genus Meconema; species Meconema thalassinum. Next base: position 187,927 of record CAMPQE020000256.1, on the reverse strand, counting down.
TACAAATGTTGATCCAATGGCATGTAATTTATTTCAATTGTTTGCATAATCACAAGATGGCTGCTGTGCGTAATTTTAAAATCTCGTTTTTAGGTAGATTTCTTTAGAAAGCTAACTATTGCAATGGGTCCCATGTTTCGACTTCCGGAAAATTTCGACATATCTTCGCGTTTCACATCCCCCAGACCCCAAAACCACCGTCAGTTCAAAAGTTTATATATAATTTATGTATATCTTTATATATATAATTCTTCGACACGTGTGTATGTGACTGAACTCCTCCTAAACGACTGAACCGATTTTGATGGAATTTGGTATGTATATTAGGGTGGGTCCATGTATGGTTTAGATTCACAATCTGACCCGGTAGATGGAATGAACATAATTTTAGAACCACAATTTACACACAATTTTAGATCCACAATATCCAGTCAAAAACAGTCGTCATGGAAACCACTAGCCTTGGCCTTCGTGAAAGCAGATATCTTTGGGCGGTTTGTCTCTGCACGTTACAGCCACCTGGTCGCAACCTGTGCAACTACCGCCATTACATACACTCCGCCCGTGGCGAAAAGTTGTGTTTTATACCAAAGGTGGCAGTGATGTCGAATTCTACTGTTTGTCTCTGCACGTTAGAGCGTTTCAAAGTCCCGTATGCGTTCATATACCATTCATCCGATTGCCATGAAACTTGGGTGATATGTTGAGTGAGCTCCAGGGAAGGTGTTTGGCTTAGTAAATCTATTTTACAATAGATAGCGCACGAATAGATTCAACAAATGGGCGACGACGCGCGAAGCGTTTCAAAAAGGTCCCGTATGCGTTCAAATACCATTCGTCCGATAGCGATGAATCTTGGGTGAGATGTTGTGTACACTCCAGGGAAGGCTTCTGGCTTAGTAAATCAATTTCACATTAGGTAGCGCACGACTAGATTCAACAAATGTGTGACGACGCGCGAAGCGTTTCAACAAAATCCCGTATAAGTTTATATTCCATTCATAGATTGAGATGAAACTTTGATGAGTTGTTGTGTACACTTAAGTGAAGGCTTCTAACTTAGTAATCCATTTCACAGGAGGTTGCGCACGAGTAGATTCAACAAATGAGCGGCGACGTGCGAAGCGTTCAAAAAAGTCCCGTATGCGTTCAAATACCATTCGTCCGATAGCGATGAAACTTGGGCGAGATGTTGTGTACACTTACGTGAGGGTTTCTAACTTAGTAAATCCATTTTACAATAGGTAGCTCACGAGTAGATTCAACAAATGAGCAACGACGCGCGAACTTTTAATCGAAGTCCCGTATGCGTTCATATACCATTCATCCGATTGCAATGAAACTTGGGTGAGATGTTGTGTACACTTACGTGAGGGTTTCTAACTTAGTAAATCCATTTCACAGGAGGTTTCGCACGAGTAGATTCAACAAATGAGCGACGACGCGCGAAGCGTTTCAATAAGGTCCCGTATGCGTTCAAATACCATTCGTCCGATTACGATGAAACTTGGGTGAGATGTTGTGTACACCCTACGGAAGGTTTCTGGCTTAATAAATCCATTTTACAATATGCAGTGCACGAGTAGATTCAACAAATGTGTGACGGCACGCGAATCATTTCAACCAAGTACCGTATTTGTCCATATACCATTTATCCGATTGCGATGAAACTTTGGTGAATTGTTGTGTACACTCCAGGAAATGTTTCTGTCTTAGGATATCCAGTTTTTAATAAGTAGCGCACGAGTAGATTCAACAAATGAGCGACGGCGCGCGAATCGTTTCCACAATGTCCCGTATGTGGTCATATATCATTCAACCGATTGCGATCAAACCTTGGTGAATCATTAAGTACACGCCAGAGAAGGTTTCAGGCTTAGTAAATCTATTTTACAATAGGTAGCGCATGAGTAGATTCAACAAATGAGTGACGGCACGCGAATCGTTTAAAGAAAATCACTTATGCGTTCATATGTCATTCATCCGATTCCGATGAAACTTTGATGAGTTGTTGTGTACACGCCAGGGAAGGTGTTCAACTTGGTAAATCCATTTTATAATATTGGTAGCGCACGAGTAGATGTAACAAATGAGTGACGACGCGCAAAGCGTTCCAACAAAATCCTGTATGCGTTCATATACTATTCATCGATTGCGATGAAACTTTGATGAGTTGTTGTGTACTCTTACGTGAAGCTTTCTAACTTAGTAAATCCATTTCACAGTTGGTATAGCACGAGTAGATTCAATAATGAGTGACAGCGTACGAATCATTTAAACCAAATCCCGTATGCGTTAAATGCCATTTATCCGTCTGCGATGAAACTTTGGAGAGTTGTTGTGCACGCTCCAACGAATGTTTCAAAATTAGTTAATTCAATTCACGATAGTTTAGAGGCAGTTAACAGAAGTTGAAAAAAATATTGTGTATCCAAAAGCACTTCAAGAAACAAAGTTACAACACTTTCTTTGATTGTCAGGACAACGTCTGCCGGGTCAGCTTGTATATATGTATATCAGTTTCTTATGGACACGATAACTGCCGTAATTTTGCACCAATCACTTTGAATTTTTTACATAATATGTATCCCTATAAAATCTCGGTCGAGTTCGTTAATGGGCAAAATCGGTCAAAGGGGGTAAAAATGGGGGGCTTTTTTCGAAAAAGTGAAATATCGCTATAACTCTCTTAATATATGAAATATCGAATTCCTTCCAAGTTCATAATATGTGTCGGATATGTGCCAAAAATGTATGTCAAATAAGTTTTTTGATAGCACCAACCATTGACCAAAGGGGTGGGAAAAAGTGGGTTTTTCGGGAAACATTAATCATATCTCTGTTAATAGGCACAATATCAAAACCGCACAAAATGGACAATATTCCTCCAATAATTACCTAAAACTTTTGTCTGAAAGAATTTTTGATATGACCCACCATTACGCCACGGGGTGAACAAAATGATTTAAATTATAAGAAAATGCCAAGTGCCAAGAGAGGTTGCCATGACAACTTTACTTTTAATTGATAAGGGATGACCATCAGCAGTTGCTATGACAACGCCACTGCACGAGATCACATTCAGTTTTCATATGTCAGTGGGAAGCGACTTCGGTATCGGAACTGGTAGCATGCTGAACTTCTATGCCCAAGGTCGCGGGTTCAAACCCGGCTGAAGTCGTCGGATTCACTAAGAGCGCTAAAAAACCTGAGTTTGCTTTCCTTCGAAGGGGAAGTTCCAACGTTCGTTGCGAGTTGCTGATTGAGGTGGCATCTAGTAGCCAAGTTCACAGCTAGGTGTCGTTGACGGCAGTATTTTAGGTAGATTTCATTAGAAAGCTAACTATTGCAATGGGTACCATGTTTCGATTTCCGGAAAATTTCGACATATCTTCGCGTTTCACATCCCCCAGACCCCAAAACCACCGTCAGTTCAAAAGTTTATATATAATTTATGTAATACAAGCTGTACCCGGCATGCATTGCAATGCCAATCAAAGAAAGTGTTGGCGTTGAAATTCTGTTTCTTGAAGTGCTTTTGGATACACAACATGTTAACTGCCTCTATGCTATCATAAAATGGATTTTCTAATTTAGAACCATACGTGGGAGCGTGCACAACAACTTTCAAAAAGTTTCATCGCTGTCACTCATTTGTTGAATCTAATCGTACGCTACCTATTGTGAAATGGATTTACTAAGTCGAAACCCTTCCCTGGCGTGTACACAATGACTCATCAATGATTCATCGCAATCGGATGAATGGTATATGCACGTATAGGGGTTTTTGTTTAAACGATTCGTGCGCTGTCACTCATTTGTTGAATCTAATCGTGCGCTACCTATTGAGAAATGTATTACTAAGTCGAAGCCCTTCCCTGGCGTGTACACAATAACTCATCAAGGTTTCATCGCAATCGAAGAATGTTATATGAACGCAATAGGGAATTTTGTTGAAACGCTTCGCGCGTCTTCACCCATTTGTTGCATCTACTCTTGCGCTACTTATTGTGAAATGGATTTACTAAGTCCCCTTCCCTGGCGGGTACAAAATAACTGATCAATGTTTCATCGCAATCGGATGAATAGTATATGAACGCATACCTGATTTTGTTTAAACGATTCGCACTCCGTCACTCATTTGTTGAATCTACTCGTGCGCTACCTACTGTAAAATGTATTTACTAAGTTAGAAACCGTCACGTAAGTGTCCACAACATCTCACCCAAGTTTCATCGCTATCGTCGTTCATTTGTCGAATCTACTCGTGTGCTACCTACTGTGAAATGTATTTACTAAGCCAGAAACCTTCCTTGGAGTGTCAACCATATTTCACCCAAGTTTCACCGCTAACGGCAGAATGGTATATGACCTTATACGGGACTTTGTTGAAACGCTTCGCGCGTCGTCCCTCATTTGTTGAAACCTCGATGTTAGGCCCCTTAAAACAACAATTATCATCATCATATCATTTGTTGAATCAACTTGTGCGCTGCATATTGTATAGGGGATTTACTAAGCCAGAAATTTTCCATGACGTGTACACAACATCTCACCCAAGTTTCATAGGTACGGACGAATGGTACATGTATGCATACGGGACTTGGTTGAAACGCTTCGCGTGTCGTCGCTCATTTGTTGATTCTACTCTTGCGCTACATATTGTAATATGGATGTACTCAGCCAGAAACCTTCCCTGGAGTGTACACAACATCTCACCCAAGTTTCATCGCAATCGGATGAATGGTATGTGAACGTATACGGGACGTTGTCGAAACGCTTCGCGCGTAGTCACTCATTTGTTGAACATAAACGTGCGCTTCGTATTGTAAAATGGATTTACTTAGCCAGAAACCTTTCCTGGAGTGTACACAACAATTCACCAAACATTTATCACTATCAGACGAATGGTATATGACTTTATACGGGACTTTGTTGAAACGCTTCGCGTGTCATCGCTCATTTGTTGAATCTACTGGTGCGCTACCTATTGTAAAATGTATGTACTAAGCCAGAAACCTTCCCTGGAGTGTACACAGCATCTCACCCAAGTTTCATCGCTATCGGATGAATGGTATATGAAATTAAATGGGACTTTGTTGAAACGCTTCGCGCGCCGTTGCTCATTTGTTGATTCTACTCGTGCTCTACCTATTTTTAAAGGGATTTACTAAGCTAGAAACCTTCCCTGGAGTGCACACAAAATCTCAGCCTAGTTTCATCGCTATCGGACGAATGGTATATAAACGCAAACGTGACTTTGTTGAAATGCTTCGCGCATCGTAGCTCATTTGTTGAATCTAATCGTGCGCTGCCTATTGTAAAGTGGATGTACTAAGCCAGAAAATTTTCCTGCAGTGTACACAACATTTTACGCAAGTTTCATAGCTATCGGACGAATGGTATATGAATGCATACGGGACTTTGTTGAAATGCTTCGCGCATCGTCGCTCATTTGTTGAATCTACGCGTGCGCTACCTATTGTAAAATGGATTTACTAAGTCAGAAACCTTCCTTGGAGTGTACTCAACATCTCACCCAAGTTTCATCGCAATCGGACGAATGGTATATGAACACATACGGGACTTTGTTGAAATGCTTCGCGCATCGTCGCTCATTTGTTGAATCTACGCGTGCGCTACCTATTGTAAAATGGATTTACTAAGTCAGAAACCTTCCTTGGAGTGTACTCAACATCTCACCCAAGTTTCATCGCTATCGGACGAATGGTATATGAACACATACGGGACTTGGTTGAAATGCTTCGCGCATCGTCGCTCATTTGTTGAATCTACGCGTGCGCTACCTATTGTAAAATGGATTTACTAAGTCAGAAACCATCCTTGGAGTGTACTCAACATCTCACCCAAGTTTCATCGCAATCGGACGAATGGTATATGAACACATACGGGACTTTGTTGAAATGCTTCGCGCATCGTCGCTCATTTGTTGAATCTACGCGTGCGCTACCTATTGTAAAATGGATTTACTAAGTCAGAAACCTTCCTTGGAGTGTACTCAACATCTCACCCAAGTTTCATCGCAATCGGACGAATGGTATATGAACGCATAGGAGACATACACACCCACAGACAAACTATCAAGTAAGATTGATTTTTAGCCTACTTTTCACATTTTGCAAAAATGAGGAAAAAGTAGACTTATGAGATCGGGCAAATGTCTGTCTGTCTGTCTGTCTGTCTGTCTGTCTGGCTGTGTGTGTGTCCCCCCCTATCAACTCCTAAACGGCTGCAGCAATCGAAACAAAATTTGGTAGAAGTAAAGATCTATACCTGAATATCTCACGGCCATATTTGAAAATGATGTCAGTGCTACCAACTGCTAAAAAATCGCAATTGAAATTTGAGCTCCATGTTGGATATCTTGGAAAGTATGAATGGGAGCTATTTCAAAAGTGGCACACGTACAGATCATAATATTTCAGTTTAATTTCCAGGAGGCCAAACATGGCAGTGTTGCCAAAATGATTATAAGCCTCCTGATAGGTCCAATTTTTAAATGCATATAACTTCTACACTATCAAGCGGAATTCAACCAAATTTCGTATGTTGTATGTGTACATAACCAGATATGACTGAGCGTATTCTTAAGACCTACCAGGGCTGCCAACTGTTAATAAATGCTCCTAATTTATTTTATCCAAATACCAATATATCAGAAAGTATGCAAGCCGACAGCTTTAAACTATGCACACGTATAGTACCTGACATTCTATATTAGTTTGGAGTAACTTATATACGTCAGTGCTACCAACATGATTCCAAGCCTGCTGACAGGTCCAACTTTAAATACATGTAACTTCCATACTATCATTTGGATTTCAACCAAATTTCGTATGTGCTATGTGTACCATAACAGATATGACTATGCGTATTCTAAGGAGCAACCAGGGCTGCCAACTGTTAATATGTGCTGTCCCTATTTTTGTTACCCTAATATCAATATATCAGAAAGTATGCAAGCCAATAGCTCTAAACTTTGCACACGTATTGTACCTGGCATTCTAGACGAATTTGGAGTAACTAATATACGTCAGTGCTGCCAACATGATTCTAAGCCTGCTGATAGGTTCAATTTTAAAATGCATGGAACTTCTATACTAACTAATGGATTTCATTCAAAATTGGCACAACAATAGATCATATTATTTCAGATTATTTCTGACCAATACATGCATGACATTGTTGCCAACATGATTTTACGCGCGCTGTTAGATCCAATGTTTAACTGCATGTAACGTCCATGCTATCCAGTGGACTTCAACCACATTTTGTATTTAGTACCGTAAGAGACGGAACTAAGTATATATTCAGTCATCAGGGCTGCCAACTGTAGTGCTCTATTAGGATACATTATGCCAGGTATACAGTATTTCGAACTAATTGGAAATTTCGATATTAGCAACTTAATTTCGTCATTATTCTAGATAGGTTCATATTCTGTAGAATAATCATTGGAATGAAAAGTAGGCTGTATAGTTCTTAACGGAACTTCTTGTTATATATATAGATATGTATATATATATATATGTATATCAGTTTCTTGTGGACACGATAACTGCCGTAATTTTGCACCAATCACTTTGAATTTTTTACCGAATATGTATACCCATAAAATCTCGGACGAGTTCGTTACTGGGCTAAATCGGTCGAAGGGGATGAAAATGGGGGACTTTTTTTTTCGAAAAAATGAAATATTGCTATAACTCTCTTAATATGTGAAATATCGAATCCGTTCAAAGTTCATACTATGTGTCGGATAAAGCTCAGAAATGTATGTTTGAAACGTTCTTTTGATAGCACCAACCATTGACCAAAGGGGTGGGAAAAAGTGTTTTTTTCGGGAAACATTAATCATATCTCTGTTAATAGGCACAATATCAAAACCGTACAAAATGGACAATATTCCCCTAATAATTACCTAAAACGTTTGTCTGAAATAATTTTTGATATGAGCCACCATTGCGCCAAGGGATGAGAAAAATGATTTCGGAATTATAAGAAAATGCCAAGAGCTATCAGTGGTTGACATGGCAACACTACTAAATTGATGAGGGATGAGCCATCAGCCGTTGCCATGACAACGCACTTGCGCGAGATCAGATTCAGATTTCCATCTGACTAAGTGTGAAGCGGCTTCGGTGACGTAACTGGTAGCATGCTGAACTTCTATGCCCAAGGTCGCGGGTTCAAAGCCGGCCAAAGTCGTCGGATTTTCTAAGAGCGCTAAAAATCCCTCAGTAAGCTTTCCTTTGGAGGGGAAGTTCCAACGTTCGTTGCGAGTTAATGATTGAGGTGGCATCTGGTAGCCAAGTTCACAGCTGGGTGGCGTTGACGTTAGTATCTGGTAGCAACATTAGGAACTACTGCTTGAAATTTAGCGTCTGCATTCCTTACCTGAATTACAGACTAATACCGCCATCACAATTCACACCGTTTATCAGACAGATTCTACACTCACCTAAAGTACACGGGGTTATATGACCGCGTTGTCGCAGCCCCTAAACTGAGGAACCAACCAACATCTCTGCGGGAGATATAATTTTGCGTGAAGAAGTAACAGACCGTTACATAGTTACACATCAGTGTCGAAACCTTCATAAAGACAGTGTGACCACAAGTATGACAAGTAGTTCCGTGAAGAACTGCACAGCCTATTTTCATATATCCTGCTCATGTTAATTGCCTCTCTCAACATACAAAATTTCAGTTAAATTGCTGTATCAGATTCGTAGATATTGAGAACCGTCTAAATATTTCAGATGGTCGCCAGGTTGGATTTTTATTTTTGTACTATTATATTAAGATTATTGTGTAAGTGTGGTATTCAAACTTCAATCGCATGATTAGAACACAAGAAGTAACAAGTAGTTCCGTGAAGAACTATACAGCCTATTTTCATATATCCTACTTATGTTAATTGCCACTATCAACATACACAATTTCTGTTTGATTGTAATAGATTCGTAGATATTAAGAACCGACTAAATATTTCGGATGGTCGCCATGTTGGATTTTATATATGTAGGTCCTAGAGTTATGTACTGTTACATGCAGATTATTGTGAACGTGTAGTATTCAAACTTCAATCGCATAATTAGGACACAAGAAAAAACAAGGAGATTTTAAATTTTTTCACAGCTGCCATCTTGAGGTTATGGAAACAATTTAAATAAATTAGATGCCAGTGGATTAACATTCGTATAAGGATTTACTGTACCAAGTTTCACTGCACTCGGATGGTTAAATTGCGAGAAACGTCCATGTGAATATTTATAATTCGCGTCACCGCCATGTTGGATTTGTGATCACCAGGTTATTTAAAGTCCTATAGGTGAACTTAAGTTCATAGCCCCTATGAACATTAAAAAATGCAATTTGATTGCTAAAATTGATTCGTAGATATTCAGTATCGTCTAAATATTTCGGATGGTCGCCATGTTGGATTGTTAAATATATAGGCCATAGAGTCATGTACCATTAAAGGAAAATTATTGCGTAGGTTCATTATTCAAACTTTCACTTCGATCGCATGACTACATCACAAGAAATAAAAACTTAATTTTAAAATTCGCACTGCCGCCATCTTGAGGTTATGTAAACAATTGAACTAAATTAGATACCAGTGGATTACAATGTGTATAAATATTTCCTGTACCAGGTTTCAGGGAGCTTGGAACATTAAATCGCGAGAAAGGTCTACTTAAAATTTTCTAATTCGCTTGGCCGCCATGTTCGTTTTGTAGTTAACCGGTTTTTGAAAGTCTTATAGATGGTCTTCCAGTAGTGCCCTTTATCTCCGTACAAAATTTTAGGGAGATACCGCTAATAGTTTCAGAGATATAGAATGCCGGTGAAATATTTCGCACATCCGCCATCTTGTGATTATGTAAACAATTGAACGAAGTTAGATGTCGGTGTATTACAATGTATATAAGCATATACTGTACCAAGTTTCATTGCGTTTGGTTGGTCAAATCGCGAGAAACGTCTATTTAAAAGTCGCAAATTCGCTTGGCCTCCATGTTGGTTTTGTAGTTACCAGGTTTTCAAAAGTCACATAAGTGAACTTATAGTAGTTCCCTCTATCACCATAGAAAATGTCAGGGTAATATCGGCAATAGTTTCGGATATATTGAATGCTGGTGAAATATTTCACACAGCCGCCATGTTGGATTGGTGAGTCGTAACAAAATTTGAAGGGCACGGTCGAGGTCGCCGGGAATAGTGCTATGAACTTTCCGAGTTTCATTGCAATCGCTCCTGCCGTTTAGATTTTATTAGGGGGACACACACACACGAATCACACACACACCCACACACACACACACACGCACACACACACGGACAAAAGGTGATCTCATAAGACTATTTTTTCAAAATTGAAAATAGGCTAAAAATTAAAGAATATGTCCTGACTCACTCACTCACTCATCATCGCCCTGCCAAAAATATTGAAGTTGGAAACATGGCATTTTGGGTATATGTTCGTTGTATGTCAAAACCGTACACAAAGGGAGGATTTTTGGTTATTCAAGTTCTAAACGGTTAAACCTGCATTTCATTGAATAACACTATCTCACGAGTGGTTTCATTTGTGGATGTGATACTCGGCATATAAACTAATCATTAGAAATAAGTAGACATGTGTCTAAGGGTTTTTCGATGAGGTGTATTATTATGAGTTGAAAGGGGTGAAAATTGGGGGGTTGAAGGTTTCAAAACGGAGCGTGTATACCTATCTCTTAAACGACATAGGCGAGCAATTTGAAACTCAGCGAAAAAAAAATCAGCTTAAAAAATAAGTAAATCGGTGTTCAACGGGTTTTTTTTTTTTCATAAATTAATGTAATGGGCCAATGGGGTGTGGTGAAATTCTGGGGGGAATAAAGGAGAGAAAGTGTCCTAACTGACTGACTAACTCACTCTCTCATCAAACTCAGGGGAAAAAGACAGATTAAAAATAAGTTAATAGGTGTTCAAGCGTTTTTTCATCAATCCAATTTAAGGGGCCCATGGGGAGGGGTGAAATTCTGGTAAAAATAATTGAAAGAAAATGTCCTGTCTGACTCACTCAATCATCACGCCCAACGAAAACTATTAAAGTTGGAAACATGAAATTTGGGAATATGTTCGTTGTATGTCGAAAACGTCAACTAAGGAATGATTTTTGTTTATTCGGGTTTTAAAGAGGTGATAAGGGGGAAAAAGTGCATTTCATTGAATAACGATATCTCATGAGTTGTTTCTTTGGGGATGTGATATTAGGTATATAAACTAATCATTAAAAATTAATCAGACATGTCTAAGGGTTTATCGATGTGGAGTATATTATGAGTGAAAGGGGTGAAAATTGGGGGTTGAGGGATTCTTAACGGAGCGTGTATCTCTTAAACGACATAGGTGAGAAGTTTGAAATTCGGCGGGAAAAACAGCTTTAAATATAAGTAAATAGGTGTTCGACCGTTTTTTCATAAATCCAATTTAAGGGGCCCTTGGAGAGCGATGAAATTCTGGGGGAAAAACAGGAAAGAAAGAGTCCTAACTCACTCACTCATCAAACTCAGGGGGGGGGGGGGGGGAAGAACAGTTCAAAAATAAGTAAACAGGTGTTCGACCGTTTTTTTTTCATAAAGCCAATTTAAGGGATTCATGAGATGGGTGAAATTCTGAAAAATAAATGAAAGAAAATGTCCTGACTTACTCACTCACACATCATCGCCCAGCCACAAAATTATTGAAGTTAGAAACACGACATTTTGGGGCTATGTTCGTTGTATGTCGAAAACGTCCACTAAGGAAGGATTTTTAGCCTACTTTTCACATTTTGCAAAAATGAGGAAAAAGTAGACTTATGAGATCGATCCGGGAAAATGTGTGTCTGTCTGTCTGTCTGTCCTTCTGCCTGTCTGTCTTTCTGTCTGTGTGTGTCCCCCCCAGCTATCAACTCCTAAACGGCTGTAGCAATCAAAACCAAATTTAGTATGAGTATAGATGTGCACCGGAATATCTCACGTCCATATTTGAAAATGATGTCAGTGCTACCAACGGCTGAAAAAACGCACTAGAAATTTGAGCTCCATGTAGGATATCTTGCAAGGTATGCATGGGAGCTATTCCAAAATTTGCACACTTGCAGATAATACTATTTCAGTTTAATTTCCAGGAGGCCAACCATGACAGTGTTGCCAAAATAACTTTATGCCTTTTGATAAGTCCAATGTTAAAATGCATATAACTTCTACACTATCAATTGGATTTCAACCAAATTTTGTATGTAATATCTGTACATAAACAGATACGACTGAGCGTATTCTTAAGAGCCACCAGGGCTGCCAACTGTTAATAATTGCTCTCTCTATTTTTTATCCAAATACCAATATACCAGAAAGTATGCAAGCCAACAACTTTAAACTATGCACACGTATATTATGACATTTTAGAATAATTTGGAGTAACTTATATACGTCAGTTCTACCAACATGATTATAAGCCTGCTGATAGTACCAATTTTTAAATACATGTAACTTCTATACTATCAGTTGGATTTCAACCAAATTTCGTATGCGCTATGTGTACCATAACAGTTATGACTATAAGTATTCTTAAGAGCAATCAGGGCTCCCAACTGTTAATAAATGCTGTCTATATTTTTATCCTAATATCAATATATCAGAAAGTATGCAAGCCAACAGTTCTATACTTTGCACACGTATAGCACCTCACAATCTAGATTAATTTGGAGTAATTAATACGAGGCAGTGCTGCCAACATGATTCTATGCCTGCTGATATGTCCAATTTTAAAATACAGGTAACTTCTATACTAACAAACGGATTTCATCCAAAATTGACACAAGATATCATAATATTTCTGATCAGCACACGCATGGTATTGTTGGCAACATGCTTTTACGCGTGCTGATAGATCCAGTGTCTAACTGCATGTAACGTCCATTGGACTTCAACCACATTTTGTATTCTGTACCTTAAGAGATGGAACTAAGAATATATTCAGTCACCAGGGCTGCCAATTGTAAGGCTCTATTAGGCTACATTATACCAGGTATATTTTGAACTAATTAGATATTTCGATATTACCAACTTAATTTCGTCATTATTCTAGATAGGTTCATATACTGTAGAATAATCATTGGCATGAAAAGTTGGCTGTATAGTTCTTCACGGAACTTCTTGTTGGATATTCAGATTCTTAAGGGGTATTACGGGGGTAGACTTCCATTTAATTGAATAACAATATCTCCCGATTGGTTTCCTTGTGGATGGGATACTCGGCATATAAACTCATCATTAAGAAAAAGCAGACATATGTCTAAGGGTTTATCGATATGGTGTATATTATGAGGTGAAAGGGGTGAAAAGTGGGGGTTGAAAGATTCCTAACGGAGCGTGTATCCCTTAAGCTACATAGGCGAGGTGTTTGAAACTCGGAGGAAATCAATCAGCTTAAAAATAAATAAATAAATAAATAAATAAATAATTAAAATAAATAGGTGTTCGACCGTTTTTTCAAAAATCCAATTTAAGAGGCCTATGGGGAGGGGTGAAATTTTGGAAGAAAAACGTCCACTAAGGAAGGATTTTTAGATGTTCACTCTAATCGACCAACCAAAAATATTAAAGTTAGAAGAATGATATTTTGGGGATATGTTTGTTGTATGTCGAAAACGTCTACTAAGGAGGGATTTTGGATATTCAGGTTCTAAAGGAGTGTTAAAGGGGTTAAACCTGCATTTCATTGAATAACAATATGACACGACTATGACGCGAGCGAAGCGAGGCTAAAAATGAGATGGTGTGTGTCAGTGTATTACTCAATCACGCAAGTACCACTGGTCCGATTTACATGAATTTTACATGGAAGTAGCTGATTTACCAGTTTAACATATAGGCTACTTTTGATTTCAATACTTTGCACTATTTAAAGATTGAGAACATTTTAGTGACGTCACTACACCCTTTGGTTTCAAACTTTCATATTTCCATCTCAAATAAAAAGATAACGCTAAGAAATAGCAAACTTTTGATGGCATATACGAGGTTTAGAATTACATTTTCTATCCGAAAGGTTTTCTCCAACGGTTAGCGAGTAAAACCTAAATTTGTGCTATAAAACACGGTCAACGCCGAGCGGTGTAGTTGGACAAAATATTCCATCCTTAATCTCCCTCTGCGCAACACCTCGCCTATCCCCTGTTTTAACTGTCACCTTCACATTTTAATTTATTTATGACGCGTAGCGAAGCACGGGTACTTCAGCTAGTATATTATAATTGTGAAAATATGTGTGTCCGTGTGTGTGTGTGTTAGTTTGTTACCTCTTGACACTAAAACGGCTGGACGGATTTGGATGAAATTTGAAAAGGAGACAGCTTATACCATGGGATAACATATAGGCTGCCTTTTGTCCGGAAATAAATCATTGTTCCCGTGGAACGGGCAACATAACTGAAAAGTCACCAAAAATACTCAACCAGGACAAAATATCGAAGTTGTCGCATAAAGACCGGACAAAGCTCATTTTACTCCCCTCGATGCAAGAAACAATACTCGGTATGTCCCTATGGGACACCGAAAACTACATTTTAATGCCCTAAAACCAACAGTTTCAAAGATATTCGCAAAAAACTATCTTCGCTCTGATTGATGAACTAATCGCAAGTCCGTTTCCATGGCAACACTACCTCAAGGTATGACATCCGATTTTCTATATATCCCTGTAGGAGGCAATGCCAATCCATTTATTATCTTTTTCAAGATATATATAAACACAATAAGAACAGTGTAGCGCGCCTGCCTCTCGTCCGGAGGTCCCGAGTTCGATTCCCGGCTCCGTCAGAGATTTTACACACTGACGTGAGGGCTGCAACGGGCTGCACTCAGATTCGTGAGGACAATTGATTAGCTGTGAGGCAGCGCCCCGGTCACGAAGAACAAGATTAACGGCTGAGGGAACACTATGCACTGACCACGCGTCACCACAATATCTGCAGGCCAAATGGCTGGGAAGCGGTCGCATGATAGGCCTAGGTCCTTCATGGGCTGTAGTGCCAGGGGTAAAAAATTAGGGGAAGCGCCTTCTAATACCACCTTTAATTTTTAAACACTACACTAGCGGCTATTAAATAAAGGTAGCGATATAGCTACGTTCAATTTCATGAACACTGGGCTCAGAAATCCCGTTTAGGTAAGTACAAATATCAGTCTGGTCATTATTTCAGTAGCAACGACGCTCTGAGGCGGCTATTGCCGTTTCCTTAACACTTAAGGCATCCCGCCGTCATATACCTCAATGTGCACTTACCAAATTGTGAACCAGTCTATTTTACTGAAAAGAATTTCTACTAGCGAGTATCCACTCCGGCAAAAACAACTCTCAATACCTTTTCCAAAATTTACACAAGACATGATTTTTAAAGCACTCTTCTGTATGTTGAGGTACAGAGACATACCACATGGAAAGATACAATAAAATGTTGGCAAATCTGAGTTCAAGGAACTGCTGACCAGAATAGGCTTTCGGTACAGGTTATGCGGCCCATGTTCGTAACATGGAATGTTTTCCTTTGACAATGCATTTGCACCATGTGCGAGGGCAACACATTTCAAAGATCTCTAAAATCACAATAATCAGGAAATTGGAGAACAATTTAAAGTCGGAGTGAAGATTTAAGGAGAAATAATTTCATCTCTGAGGTTTGCTGATGACATCGTCATCTTGGCCAATACGCCAGAAGATTTGAACAAGTTTTTGAATGGTATGGACTCCGTTTTGACGAATGAATTCATGATGAAAATCAATAAATGTAAAACAATATTATTGGAATGCGGCCGAAATAAATCAGAAACCTCTATTGACATCAAATTGGCAGGTGAAACGCTACGGGAAGTAGGAGACTTCTGTTACCGGTACTTAGGAAGCATAATAACCAGTGATGGACGAAGCAAAGAGGATATAAAAAGCAGGTTGGCTCAGCAAAGAAAGCATTTCTAAAGAAAAGGAATCTGTTGACATCGAATATACATTTAGGTATTATGATGTCATTTTTGAAAGCTTTTGTCTGGAGCGTGACACCATAATGAAGTGAAACTTGGACTAATGGTGCTGCAGAAAAGAGGAGAATTGAAGCGTTTGAAATGTGGTGTTACGGGAGAATGATGAAGATCAGATGGGTAGATAGGGTAACAAATGAAGTGCTATTAAGACGAGTGGGAGAGAAGAGATGTTTCTGGTGACTGCTAATGAAGAGAAGAGATAGGTTGGTACGACACATATTAAGACACCCAGGAATAGCAAGCTTAGTTATGGATGGGAGGGTCAAGGGCAAGAACTGTAGGGGTAGACCAGGGTTATACAGATTGCCTCAGATGTAGGGTGCAGTAGCTATGTATAGATGAAACGATTAGCTCAGGAGAGTGAAGCATGGATGGGTGCATCAAACCAGTCAAAAAACTGAAGACTCAAACAACAACAATCGGGAATTTTAATTACTTAGACAGGCATATGAGGCAAAAGGGTTGATGGAGAATTTCAATCCCTGGGATGTAACACGGGAAGAGACTGCATAATGTACATCAGCGGCCAAGGTGAGAGATATTTTACTATAGGTCTATTAATAGCGACATGTTGACGTTCAAATCATCAATACGTGTGGCAAAATTATACCCAGAATAGCTTAAGGAAAAATACTTTTAATTCCCCATATTCCGATAGATTTGCTATTCCAGGTGTACGTTTAGACAAAACCATTTTTTCCCACGCACAACTGTATGTGGCGTGCTCGCGATTATCCGGACAACAAAATCGTTATGTCTCAGCAGAAAATGGCAAAACCAAAACCAAAATTTTCAAATGTGTTCACTTAATGTAACATCGTACCCTGCAGGCTTTCACAACTCTATACAATTCCCACTTTTGCTGCACATATCAATATACTGTATTTATCGGAATTTTCAGAATTAGAATCGACCCACCTGTAGCCGCGATTGCTGTAATAGAATGAATCAATTATCAGCAATAATGCATCGTCCCCATTGTCTTGATCGCGAGCGAAGCCGCGGGTACCTGCTAGTAGTATATAAAGTATTGCGTGATTTATTGGTAGGAAAATATTTGTGATTTTTTAAACGTCATGAAACACAAAAGACACGACATAAGAAGAAATACAAGTCTGAATGGAATGATTTTTCTTTCCTATAAAGAGAACACTTGAATACCGAGGATGAACCACTATTAATGTTATATTGTAAATTGTATGTTCTTAAAATATTGTCAATAATATGTGTTTTTTAATATTTAATTTGTCTTTCAAAAATATTTTTTGGTTAAATTTTCCAAGTACGCATATCTTAATTATTTTTAGCCTATTTTCATTTATGAAAAAAAAATAGGCTTATGAAATCACCTTTTGTCCGTGTGTCTGTCTGTGTGTAACCCCCCCCCCCTAATAACATCTAAACGGCTAGAGCGATTTCAATGGAACTCGGTAAGTTCATAGCACTATTCTGGACCACCCCGACCGTGCCATTCAAATTGTGTTACGTCTCACCAATCAAACATGGCGGCTGTGCGAAATATTTCACCAGCGTTCTATATCCCCAAAATATTACCGATATCACCCTGAAATATTTTACGGTGATAAAGGGAACTACTAGAAGTTCCTCTATGTGACTTTTGAAAACCTGGTAACTAAAAAGCCAACATGGCGGCCAAGCGAAGTTGCGACTTTTAAATAGACGTTTCTCGCGATTTAACCAACCAAACACAATAAAACTTGGTACAGTATATGTTTATACACATTGTAATGCACCGACATCCAACTTTGTTCAATTGTTTACATAACCTCAAGACGGCGGCTGAGCGAAATATTTCACCGTCATTCTATATCTCTGAAACTATTAGCGGTATCACCATGTAGTTTTTTACTGAGATAAAGGGCACTACTGGAAGTTCGTCTATAAGACTTTCAAAAAACCGGTAAACTACAAAACTAATATGGTGGCCAAGTGAATTTGAAAATTTTAAATAGACCTTTCTCGCAATTTTATTATCCAAACGCAATGAAGCTTGGTACAGGAAATGTTCATACACATTATAATGCACTGGTATCTAATTTAGTTCAATTGTTTACATAACCTCAAGATGGCGACTGTGCGAATTTAAAAATTATGTTTTTATTCCTTGTGTCGTAATCATGCGATCGAAGTGAAAGTTTGAATAATGAACCTACGCAATAATTTTCCTTTAAAGGTACATTACTCTATGGCCTATACATATAACAATCAAACATGGCGACCATCCGAAATATTTTGATGGATCTCAATATCTACGAATCTCTTACAGCAATCAAACTGATTTTTTAATGTTCATAGGGGCTATGGACATAAGTTCACGAATAGGACTTTCAATATCCTGGTGATAACAAATCCAACATGGCGGTGACGCGAAGTATAAATATTCACATGGTCGTATCTCGCAATTTAACCATCCGAGTGCAGTGACACTTGGTACAGTAAATCCTTATACAAATGGTAATCCACTGGCATCTATTTTTTTCATTTGTTTCCCTAACCACAAGATGGCAGCTGTGGGAAATTTTTAAATCTCGTTTTTACTTCTTGTGTCCTAATCATGCGATTGAAATTTGAATACTACACGTACACAATACTCTCCATGTAACAGTACTTGACTCTAAGACCTGCAGATATAACAATACAACATGTTTCTACTGTTTGCTGTTTATCCATCTTGTTATATAAGATGTTATTATTATTATTGTCGTGTGTTGCAGCTAACTCGTGGACCGATGATGACCCCGTGTGAGGACTGTGGCGCCGAGGAGGTGATGCGGACGCCGTGCTAGTTAACACCAGCGTCAGACCGTAGCGTGATCATCTCGACTCTAGAAACCAACAACGAGCCCATGAGACACTAAATACGCACAAGTGTTCAAATATCTGGCCGGTAATTATCTTCACAAATCCTCTTAAATGTTTGAAATCATCAGTACATTCATCTGCGGACTATTAACATAGTAGATTGATTTGTTTCCCATAGCAATGAACTCCAACACATCATAGGTCAGAGAAGACGTTGAAAAGATCACATTTCAGAGGCGAGATAATTATGTTGTTATATGAACACAATGTTAATGAACAATACAATTTAACGCAATACTTGTCTCCTCGCTCACATGGGGAGTGAAATAGTCTTCTTTATCACTTCTATAGGCCTACAAATTGAAAAGCCTTGAGTTGCGATGTGAATACGGTATATTTCATTACAGACCTCCCTCAATAGCCTGAATGGAACAGCTGACATACTTGCAAAACCTAGCAAGGGAACCTCCCGATCCATGTGAAACTTTGAGTGCATGTTAATTAGGTCACATGGGATACACATATGAGACGGAATGCGAAAAGACAACTCTTACGTAGTGATTTGAACGTAACCATACCTAATAGCTTTCCTTATTGACGATTTGATCAAAATGAAATAAATTTATTACACCTTAGTAAATAATAATCGTATTATACAATACGCTAAGGTGTAGGTTTCAGAATACTCAAGCTCCTAAACCAGAGGGAGTTAGAAGATTTGGTTTATAGCAAAATCTTGAAATCGTCTTAATAGCACAGGAAAAATCTTGCATTTCTTGAAATGTCAACGGAAATATATTTATTTGTTTATAAAGTGCTTTTAAAAATTAACAATACGATAGCCCCTGGCAGAACTGTGAAGCGTACGGCCCACATAGCCCTAGAACCGGGCGGGCAGTCTGTACACATGGGGTGCACACAATCCATTATGCGAGAATTCTCGCACGGGTTCGCTAGTAATACATTAATATACATTAAATAATGAAATGTATTAGTTTCGGTCATATTAGGGCCTTCTTCAGCGATGTTGTTAAATTGGGAAATAACTAGTGTAATTACGAGCAAAGCTTTGCATTAATAATTTACTAGGGTTTTCTCTGAAAAATATAATAATAAAATTGTTAACAGATCTGTAACAAATGTTAATAACATTGATAATATTAGTTAATAACATTTATTCAAGATTTACATTTAAAATTTTTAATGTAATTTTTCACAGAAAAACCAACTAAATTACTAATAACATAGCTTTGCTCATAATTACAGTGCATTTGTTTCTTTTCTTTTTAACAACAATATGGCCAAAACTGGTACATTTCATTAATTATCTATATTAATTTATTATTATTGACTAAGGTGTAATACATTTATTAAACCCAGTGGTATTCGATTACAAGACACTTCTTGTCAAAAATGAATATTTTGAGGTCATGCTATTTTCAAATTCAGCATTAATTTCTGAATGATCTGACAAGAAATACTGAACTTTTCTCTGTGACAATAATGTAGGTCCCTTTTCGCTTTCCACCTCACATATGGAATACTATAAATAATAACGATAATAATGAGAAATGCTTCGTCCCATAATGCAGTAGTTCACAAATATTTTCAGTTCAAGTACTCCCTGATAATCCAATCTTTTCGTGAACTAAATGTAACTTTAGAACTCAATCTTCAAAGATTATAGATATACCCACACATGATTCTGATAAGAATGTTTCTCTGTTGTACTTCACTCCCCTTGGATCTAATTATGAGAGAAGATACGTGCTCCTTCTAGAAAACACATTAATGCTACATATGACATGGCCATAATCCTAATTCCCACCTGTACAAAGATCGCTTCAAAGCTTGAGGGATGGATTAGGGAGACGTAATTTACATATGAATGATGGCGTAGGCTATTAAGTGATGGATTACATGGCTGAGGACAACACCAATCCCAAAATGTCGCACATAAATCACAGAATTTTGCATATAGCCACACAAAATGTCCCTTCAAAGCATTCTTATGACTAATCTCTTCTCTTTAAATTATGGTTTTTTTAAATGTCAGTTACTAATCTCTCAATAATGTTTCGGTTCTGATATCAGCTCAATTTATGAAAAGGGGCTCGCAATTTCCAATATACACCAATGGTGACACAATATTAGCAGTTTATTCTTTGAGTTAAATAAATATTGCACTATAGAATTTACTCTACGTAACATTGTCCTAAAAGCAATAAGCACCCTATCCGATTTTAACATTTAAGAAATGGTTTACCCAACATTAATTTTGGATGTTTCATATGTATTTATACTTTTACTAGCAGTTCTGCGAAACTTGTGTTCTAGTTTGAGTTATATATACATATTATTTTAAATTGGTGTCCTTATTTGTAATTTATAACGAGTTCACATACGAGTTCTGTGGTCTGCTATGGGTAAATAAATCAATCATATCTTTAGAAAATAATTTTCCTTATTCTAGTTGTGTTCCCAGTTTTGCTTGGACCAAAATTACTTCAAACTTAAAATTATTATTTTCAAATTATGTTTCGAATACAGAAATGTTGTACCTTTTGTGCGTATATAGTGGTTCTCAAATTGAATAGGACGAGTAGTCCTCTTCAGCGCTAATAGATGAGAAGATCTGTGGACAACCCCCTTGGCGAAGAATGAAGGTCCTTACACCGAGTGCTTTATATAATATACAGTGTGTTACGTAATCAAACAAACTAACAAACATTAACTTAGTACTGCTTTATTGCAAAACTCTGCCTTGTATTGGACGAGTATCTTCCGCATAAACTAACAACGCTTTGACTAACTGTGAATGAACTAAATATATAACAGAGATTATTACTATGTTTATTCAAGAAGGAAACGAAGATAAAAGGACATCATTTCTAACAGACTGGTTGAACAAAAGTTGGACATTGCATTCTCAGTAAAGTAATGTTTTGTACCTCAGAATAGTTGCAGTGGAACTCAATTGAAGGGATATTCCTAAGACATTTGTGGTGGAAATTATATATGTAAACTAAACATGACTATTCGCAATGCGCTATGGTAATAAATAAATTATAGTGTGGCTTGGTGATCGAGCTTCAATATACAAAAATAAATAATTGATAAAAAAATAATAATTGTGTAAACCAAGTTCTGAATTTTCGTCGCTGCAGCTAGATGTCTGTGATTGACAGTGTGATGATACAATGTGACAACAAGCTCAAAAACTCTTCTCAAAATTGGAAAATATTATATTTGCTTTACTCATTTCAAGCACAAAGTTCAAATATTCGGCACTTGTTTTTCTAAATTATTTAACTGCCTATATTTTTGAATGTTTAATATAAAGCCCAATATTTCATTTACACTTGCTATTACAAAATGTGTTGTTTTTCTAACTGAATTTTGAAAAATTTACTGTAAAGCCCAATATTATATTTTATTTTATTTACAATTAATATTACATTGAAAGGATATCCATTTTATTATTTTATTTCATTCTTTTAGTTGTAATTTATAACATAAACATTTCACATCAAACAAACATTAGACTTACAAGGGAACGGATTGCGGAGTAAAATTCTAATCTGGTTGAAATTTAGTGCACAATATTCCTACAAAGTTGTACAACGACGTAGTGAAAACCTCACGGGCCACTTCCAATTTTGAACGCCAATATTGAACGCCAAAAACCTGCCAGGTGACGGCTTGAGTAAGAAGGTAGGAAGAGGTAAAGCTGACCTTGAATCCTAGCAGCACGCGATGGCGGCAACCACCGGCTTTCATAGCGATCACTTTCAGCAAAGCAGCTACCACATTCCAAGGATTAAAATTTGAGGTGTTCTAATTAATTGAACATCGTCATTGTCACTTTGTGACATTTGTGAATATTTTTACTATAAAGTTAAGTTTAACGTTAATAGTCTGTGCCAGTAAAGTTAAAACCAGACAAAATCAAATTGTCACACTTACAAGGCTTGATGAAGGAACAATTTAGGACCTGCTCATCCGAAACATCACTTTTGTTTTGCAGAGCCCTTCCGAACTGATAAGGGAGTGACGGGTTGAGGGGAAGGTGGAAGATGGGGAATGTAACGCAGCACGGAGGGTCGCTGATTTGTGGCCGGGAGCCATCGCGTGCTTCTAGGATTCAAGGTCAGCTTTACCTCTTCCCACCTCCTCACTCATGCCGTCGCCCGGCAAGTTTTCGGCGTTCGATATTGGTGTTCAAAATTGAAAGTGGCCCGTGCGGTTTTCACTACGTTATTGTACACCTTTGTAGGAATATTGTGTACTAAATTTCTACCGGATTAGAATTTTACACCGCGATCCGTTCCTTTGTGAGTACACGTATGGTATTTTATTTTTATTCTTAATTGATTTCATTTTAATTGAGCTGAAGATGACCTCAATATCAGGCCGAAACATGTACAATATATAATGGATATATTGGTGGAAGTATTGAGGCGTATAATTTAAACTTTTCAATATTATATTATATATCTTATTTTTATCAAACGAAATATCTATTAATTAAATTACTTTCTAATTAGTTATATTTATTTGTACTTAGGTACAAAGAAAATTGAACAAATCTTTCACAACGAGAACTCTCAGCTCCCTTTGTCTGCAAAAGTCTGGTGTGTGTCAAAATTCCTGATGAAGATGGAATACGATACATTCTGTCTGCGATTTTGTTCTGCTGCGCTTTGTGTTCTATTGCCATGTTTTAATTTAATCGTTACACATGACTTAAATTGGAGGGTTGTTCCTCAGTTTAGGGGCTGCGACAACGCGGTCATGTGTGTGTGTGTAGAATCTGTGTGATGAAAATCCACAGACTGCTTCCATTCAACCGACCGACT
This sequence comes from Meconema thalassinum, assembly GCA_946902985.2. Classification (NCBI taxonomy): domain Eukaryota; kingdom Metazoa; phylum Arthropoda; class Insecta; order Orthoptera; family Tettigoniidae; genus Meconema; species Meconema thalassinum. The sequence goes on along the minus strand of CAMPQE020000256.1, from coordinate 164,148 downwards.
GTATTAGTGTGTGTTACCTGTTTTTAATGCAAGTAAGGACTGCAGACATTCAATTTTCAAGTAGATCCTACTTTTGCTACCAAATGCCACCGTCAACGACAACTAGTTCTGAACTTGGTTACTAGATGCCACCGCAGTTGGCTCCTGGCAACGATCGTTGGATCGTAAGAGCGTTAGTCAAATTTAACCTATAATTTAGCTTCAAACAAGTGCAAGGTTAGTGGAAGGTTCTTTTTCATGCCATAAATCTATGACAAGGCATACTGTGGGATTTTTAACGCTCTTAAAAACTTCGACGACTTTGGCCGGGTTTGAACCCTGGGCATATAAGCTCAGCATGCTACCAACTACGCCACCGAGGCCGCTTCTTTTACAGGTTGCCTAAGTAATGTATAATTAGAAGCTTTTCAGTCGGTCGACACTCCAATTGATGGACTGGAAATCTTATGAAAATAGATTGATAAGCCCCTTAATACTCATAAAACGGGATGGAAGCAATCCGAAGGAAATATGTAGTGCTAAATGTTAATAAGCGATATGAGAGGAAGGGCTGTGTTCCAGGATCAGTAAAGCCCAGTATCTTATAGCTTAGCGTCACCAGGTAATTATACTTCTAACATCTATCAAAAGAGTGTAGTTTGTGAGAGGGCTCGTGATGAAAGAGGAGCTCAAGTGGTGTTGGGTGTCACGAGAGAAAGTTGAGAGAAAGTTGTTCCCTTCTACAAGGTCCCGCGCTCCCACCTGTCATCTGCGACCGTCATCAAAAGTGAGGGGATGAGCCAAGACAGAGCTGCTCATTCCACAACTAGCGGAAGAATCGCCCTACTGCTCGCAGGTCCAATACTTTAAACCACTTTTCATCATATTTAATGCACAGAAAAACAGCAAATATTCCGTTTGCCACGGTGGGTGAGTGGTTATCGTGTCGGTCTACCAACCCCATGCTTGCAGGTTCGCTCCTGGCCATGGTAAGTGATTTTTGTAAGGCGACAAAAATCACGACACGGATGTCATACGTTGTTGGCATTAAAAAAAACAATTGAGTTCAGTAGGCCGTGTCCATAATGGCAAAATTAATCTCGGGATGTTCCGTCATCACAGAAAGTTGCTCCTTTCTCTACTAGAAAGCGCTATAGTGTCAAGGGGCTTAGATATCTATAGTAAAGCCATCATTACTTCCGACTTGACGTTTAAGTGTTACCCTAGATTTATCTGGTGATCAGAAGGAAAATCACTTTAACTAGACAATCACAGAGAGCCATTCAAATCAATATATCACGACAAATCGAATTTCGTTCACGATGTTGCGATTTAGCGAACGAAACTCTAGCTTAGCACTGAAACGTCAAGTAGGAAGTAATGATGGCTTTATTTTAACGTCCTTGACATTTATAGCGCTCCAAGGAACAACAAAATTCAACATTCAAGCTTCCCTCTGGGTGCAAATAACAAATCTTGCACCCGGAACCCAAGGCCATACGATATTCTTCTTCTTCTTTAAGTGCCGTCTCCTCTCAGGAGGTTGGCAACCATCATAGAGACTCTTGCTTTAGATGATGCAGCACGAAACCGCTCAATAGTGGAACAATTGAACCGACTTTTCAGATTATCGATCCAAGAAATTCGTCTTCTTCTTGGTCTTCTTTTGCCTTGTAGCTTCCCTTGAATGACCAGCTGCAGCAGATGATATTTCTCTCCTCTCTTCACATGACCCAGATACTGCAGTTTTCTATTCTTGACAGTATTTAATATTTCCTTTCTCTTTCGCATCCGCCTCATCACCTCATCGTTGGTGACCTTATCTTCCCAACTCAGCCTCAGTATCTTTCTGTACGTTCATAGCTCAAATGCCTCCAATCTGTCCATTTCTCGTTTCTTTATGGTCCAGGTCTCAACTCTATAGAACAAGGTGGAGAAGATATAGCATCTCCAAAGTCTAATTATTAGATGTAAATTAAAATATGCCGTTGAATTATTCACTGTATCCATCAATCAAACATGTTAACACTTTCACTACACTAACCATCAATATAGACTCCGTGCGTATGCTGAAGTGCTGCTGAAAGCGGACGTTCCGAGAAGCGGCTACATGCCGCGATCATCTGAGTATTGATGTACATCGAAAACGTGCGAGCATTTATTGTATTACCTTATACAGTAACGATGTCAAAACGTCGTGTAGTATTGTTGGTTGCAATAATAGATATTGTAACACACAGAGCAATGTAATCTTCTACATAGTTTCCCTTCACAAACTCACAAAATTGATTTGAAAACACGGTGGACATTGACGATGAATCGCAAACAGTAACTCTAAATTGTGCATTAGGGATTTAATTGGCCTATCTCTCACAAGGTTTGTTGTTGTTAAAAGTTAGTTTGGACTTTGAGCAAACGTTTGAGCTCTCGAAAATTATAGGTCATCGCTTTGGGAAACAAGTTAAGCTGTGGCCGAAAATACGCTTACGTACTTACGCCAAACTGCTTCTGAAACCCAATTTCAAAGCTCATCAGCTCGGCCTCCTAGCAAAACCTTTAGATATTTTGATTTTTCTTGGGATCTTGAGAACATCAGCTTCTCCGGTACCCAGTTTTAAGTTTCTAGGATACCTGCAAGTGCTGCATTAATTCATTTTTGTCATCGTTTTCTTCATCGTTACACCATAACATTACCTCCTTAATACCTTGGAAATTTTCCTTCACACGTCCTCGGGGTTTAATATTAAAAGTTGGTTTGGACATTCAGGAATCAAGTCCACAGAAAATATAGGTCGTCCCTTTGGTAAAAGGGTTGATCTACGGTTGAAAAATGTTTGCTAACAAAAATCTTCTCCTAAGCTGCCATTTCAAATCCCTCCAACACGGTCCCGTTGCAAAATTTGGAGTATTTGAGACACTTATAGTGATCTTGTGAGTATCAGCATCACTGGTACTAAGTTTCATCTTTCTAGGATGTATAGGAATCCCTCATTAATTCATCTATTTTTTAGCCTACTTTCAATTTTTGCAAAAAACGAAAGTAGACTTATGAGATCAACGCAAGGCGAAAAATTGTGTGTCAGTCTGTGTTTGTGTGTGTGTGAGTGTGTGAGTGTGTGTACTCTGAATGTCTGTCCCCCCCCCCCCGATCAATTCGAACACGGTGAAACTGAATTGAACGAAATTTGGTACAGAGGTACCACTAGCAAAGGGCACCTCAGTGCCATGTTTTATATCGCCGCCATCTTGACGGAAACGTTATGGCGGCCACCCAAATGTTCAAGGCTTAAATGAAATTACGACTTACCTAATCATCTGATCTCTACCAAATTTTGTAGCAACATATCATTATGTTGGAAACATCCTTTGACCAAATTACAAGGTCCTCAGCCCAATGGTTTGCGGATGGCGGCCATGTTGGTGTGCAAATCGATTCCCCCAATCAATTCAAACACGGTAAAACCGAATTGAACAAAATTTGGTGCAGAGGTAGCACTAGCAAAGGGCACCTCAGTGTCATGTTTTGTACCGCCGCCATCTTGACGAAAATGTAATGGCATCCACCCAAATGTTAAAGCTTAAATCAAATTACGACCAACCTAATTATCTGATCTCTACCAAATTTTGTAACGTTATACCTTTATGTGCGAAGAATAATTTCACTGAACTACAAGGTCATCAGCCCAATAATTTGCGAATGGCGGCCATGTATGTGTGCAAATCGATTCCCCCTATCTACTCAAACACGGTGAAACCGAATTAAACGAAATTTGGTACAGAGGTAGCTCTAGAAAAGAGCACCTCAGTGTCATATTTTATATCGCCGCCATCTTGACGGAAACGTAATGGCGGCCACCGAAATGTTAAAAGCTTAAATCAAATTACGACCAACCTATTCAGCTGATCTCTACTAAAATTTGCAACAACATACTTCTATGTGGGAGGCATCGTTTGACCAAACGACTAGGTCATCGGCCCAAATGTTTGCAGATAGCGGCCATGTATGTGTGCAAATCGATTCACAATATCAATTCAAACACGATGAAACCGAATTGAATGAAATTTCGTACAGATGTAGCACCAGCAAAAGGAACCTCATATTCATGTTTAATATCCGTATAGCACGTTGTATTTCAACAAGCTACTACAACCAACATTCAATTATACTTCTTGAAAAGGACAAAGAGTTATAACAATACCCATGCATTTAGGAGAAAGTAGGCTATATGTTCTTTACTGAACATCTTGTTCCAGAATGTACCTACACATCGCTCTCCTGCGTCCATGGTAACATACACGAGCATATAAGTTTGGTCACTCGTAGCGCAGCGGTGTACATCTCCCCCGTGGTGTTGGTACAGCGAGTCTGCTTCTCACCGGGACTCGACGGGTTCATTTCAGGGCTCTGTCAGAGATTTTAGACACTACCGTGAGGGCTGGAACAGCCTGAACTCAGCCTCTTGACGACAATTGAGTAGCTGTCTCGGTCAATGAAACCAAGATTTGTAAGACTGGCCTTGGAAGCTCAAAGCATGAGTTCGGTCACAGCTTACAGTGTGTGACATGATTTCCTCGGCAATTGATCAGGATTGTATGGAACACTAAGAATAATCTCCGTGAATCCATAGATTCCGCTTTTTAATATTTTCCGAGAAAATTACGATTTCAGATTATGACAATAAATTGCTTTCGGGGCTTAAAGAATTGACAGAAAGTAGTATTTATAATTGGTATGTATTTCAGCTCTTCTCCGACATCCTGTCCATTTATTTATTCGTGCCAAAAGCACTTACAATATAGGCCTATAAAGTTATTATGGACAATAATGTACAATATATAAATGAACCTATTTACATTACTAGACAGTTCATTTACACTGCTGACGCCCAGAAGTTAGCAACCTCTATTGCACGTACCAAGTCTTCCGATGTGCAAGTTGTTGGGCAGTGGCTACACAGGGCCAAGAGGGACACATTGGACCCCCACTTCATGCATCTAGTAACTCCTGGCCGTAGTCTGTTGAGCGATATCCATGTGATCCATTTCTCTGTGTAGCCTGCGGGTAACTTTCCACATGGTGAGAGCCAACCCTCAGAGCTGTTAAACCTTGCACGCCATAGATTAGTCCGGGATTGCTGTGGTGTGCCGACAAGAGCCTCTGTTCTTCTGAGGAAACCTTTCCTTGATTGTAGTCGTTGGTTTGCTGGTTGGTATCTTTATAAAGGGTGTACTTATAAAATTGGCGCCTTTTTCTTCTCACTTTTTGTCCATAAATGACAAACATTATCCCTTACCATTTCACGACTTTAATTTAATTTAATTTATTTTACATTTTAGACGGGCTTTGCAGCTGTTACTAACGATGTTGTTCACTACGCGTAAATCTGGTGGTCATCGTAGGATGAATTCATGTCCGTGAATTTTATTGATTATATTAATTTGAACAGCACTGTAGACAAACTAAATAAGGAATAATATATTTCTGAATTGCGTTGTCTATTGTGTAAAGAAGCACAAAATCCAAACCGAAAAGTATGTGAACATAATTTTATAGTGATTCCTTTTTACGAAAACCTATTTGCAGTTCACTTATAAGAGGGGCAAATGACCTTGCTATTCCGCCCTTTAAGGTAAGAAAGACCCGCCTATCTCGCCCATGTAAAATCTTCAAATTTTTGGTACACTTTACTCAAAATCTGTTTGGGTTAGCCAATTGAAACTCTCAGGGATTACTTTTTGGATCATTATCTGCAATAATAAGAAGGTTTATTGACAAAAAACGAAATACTTTTGGCAATATGATTTTTTAAATGTACGATATTTTAATCCAAAATTATGTCCAAAATATTTATATTTCATTTTGAATATTATTTATAGGGATATCCCTTTTTATTACTGTTCATTAGGATTATGCTGATACATCAGAAAAAAATATGGATCTATCTTTATTAGTTTTCTTACAAATGGTACCAAAGTAGTGAAAAATGTTAACGTGAAAAATGAGGTTGAAGTTTTTCCTTAATTTTTTTACCTCTGACAATTCTTAGAGCATTCCTGCCATATAACTTGCATCATTTCGTCCATCACTGTTCATTTTGCTTCTCCTACTGCCTTAACTTTTAAATAAATATATAAATAAACAAATAAATAAGTAAACAAATAAATAAGTAAATAAATGCGTATTTTAACTTATCTGTTTGCAAATAAGTGGACTTCAAAACAATTCAATTATTTTAATTAGGGCTGATGACCTCGCTGTTCCACCCCTTAAACAATATTTCTTCAATAGGGATTATAATTTATGACGATGTTCAGTAACCGCTAGTAACTTAAACAATGCAGGAAGTTTCCAACACAAAGTCTGTGCTCGACACAGCAGACAGGAAGTGAGATCTGTAAAAGTGGGCGATGTCATTCATGGTGCAGCATAGTCATTTGTATCTTATAAAATGACAGTTTGTTTATATTTTATTTATTTTTATTCGGTTGGCTTTTCCCTCGGACTCTGCGGGGGATCCCACCTTTACTGCCGCCAGGGCAGTGTCCTGGAGCTTGAAACACCTGGGCGAGGATACACATCGCACAGGCGGCCTCACCTGCAAAGCAAACATGAGGCCTCATGAGGGATAGGCAAGGAAGAGGGAAGGTGATGGTCGTGGCCTTACCTGGATTTGCACGGAGACGAAGTGGGAATCCACGGAATCGAAGCCCCTCTACTCATTTTGACCACCCGAGGTTGAGTAGGCCATTTAAAAAGATTTTTTTCTTTTACTGACAGCAGAAATCAAAAATTAAGGTACATTTATTGGAGTGTTAGCTTGTTCTTACCCGAACTTTGCGAACATCAATGTGGCCGCAGAATTTCTGGGGCGACGGCAAGTGACACAATAGTCTGCAAACTATTTTCGCTATCTACTATCTAGGGATGTCAAACCTATCCCTCCCTATATTATTCTGCTAAGGTCCCATTCCAGTTTTGTACCGAAAATAAGGTCCCATTAACACCAACCTACACATATGGGGTACCTACAGGCTCAGCATAACCCAATGCGTAAGCGAAACGCACTCACTTACTCTTTAAATGACTCACAATTAAATAAATACCTTAAAACATGTATATTTGAAATGGAATAATGAAAGGATGCAACACGGTAACCATGGTAACAGAATCTCTGTAAGACGCAATACAATTCCAATTATTACATTACTGTGAAAGTTTCCAGGCGGTTATAAGGTTATCACTGAACCAAATTAAGCTGTAAAATTCATCAATACATACAGTATAATGCGCTTAAAGGGGTCAAGGGACACTCTAGAATTTTTTCACGCATTTTTCACGTGTGAGTGTGGTACGAAAGGTCTTTTTCACCCGACTATAAAGGGTCTCCGAAAACCACATTTAAAGGCCCTTAAATTAACAGTGTCTGTGATATTCCCAGAAAACTAACTTCGCTGTGATATACCTATGAAGGAATGACAAACCCCTAACCACTGCACCAGTAGCTGAATTGATAAAGTCTGATTATTCATACCAAGGATTAATCAGTCATAGCATTCATGATTGAGATTTTGCTAAGTGTACTCCTTACAACTAGAATATTCGCGGGCAAAGCCGCGACGGGTAATGCTAGTATTTCAAAAGTGCCCATCCTACAACTTTTCTCTCCGTGGTGTGTGAAATATTATCTTCAAGTAGCTTGTTGATCAGACCTTTCTTTGTCAATCGCGAAACCAGTCCGCTAATCTTCTGTCATAAAACAAACCTCGACAATACTTAGAAACGATAGGTAATCGACTCACTGAGCAGGATAGTATACAAGATAACATATAACATTAAAGCTTTAAGGGACAGCCAAAGCATTTTGTTGATTTCATAACTGCTTTTTATGCAGGGTTTTCCAAATTCGTCATAGCATGGAATGGATGTCCACGCTGTTGGAAATTGCTTAATGTGGAAATCAGATTGGTGACAAAAGCATCCACACGCTACTGTTGAGAAATGTAACTTACAGACATCTGTGCTTCGCACCAATCCATGCCCCCAATGGCCGCTACATCATGCGGGAATGTTCGAACACTATCGATCTCTCAAGATCTCGATATAAAAACATTTGATGTTACATTTGCTGAACTGTTCAGCAATTCGTAGAAACATTACATTCACGACGAAAATAGTTGTCGATAATCCAAACGAGTTAGAAGAATTTATAAAGTACGGTATTCAGGATCTCCTATAAATGACAGCAGCACGGAATACAAACTTTATAAGAAAAGGAACCTAGAAATCCCGTATGAGAAAATATCAAGATGTCTGATAAATTGAAAGATATTGGTGAATGAATCCCGTCGAATGGGATTGATAAAAGAGAATAAAAATGGAAACGTCCGAAGGCGTATAGGTTAACACAGAACAGATGTAAAAAGAGAGCCATTTCATTCACGACAAAACTGAAAATCTACATCACTAATGTCAAGGCAGAGTGACCCTGATACTTAATAAGAAAGGGCAAGTGAAATAAATAGAGGGGAAAGAATGATAAATATCGAGAAAGATCCTAAAACCGTAGAAATAGAGGATGGTACTTTATAAAGAGAAGATGAAGATCTATACTGTACCAGTGGTGATTCATCCATGTAGGACATGAGGATCATCCTACAGTGAGCTCTCAACTGTAACTGTTTTAAACAATTAAATTGGTTGTTTTGTAAAATAGTCTTTGGGTCTCCCTAGCGCGCCCTCTCGATAAGCTCTGTCTCACTGTCACTGTCTGTACTTGTAACTACTGTAGTTCTACATTTCACCCCTAGAAGGGTGAAGTGTGACCTTCACCGCCCGGAGTAGAAAGCTGAGTAAGGAAGCCTTGCATCCACAAAGCACGTGTTTTTAGCTTTAGAAGTATGGTAGCCCTTGAGATGGAAGGCAGGTTTAGTCAGTTTAATAGCGCTCTCAGGACGTCGACTGAGATCCTCAAGTCTCGCTATTGGTTGAATTTAAAACAACACTACGGACTTATTGGTTACGATTTCGCGCAGTTTTCAGCGTGTGCACATCTTAGGAGTGGTAATCGATTGTATCGTATTGTATTGTATTGTGTAATGTGTTGGTAATAGCGCTGTGCGACTGAATAAGAGGCTAATATCTCAATTTAGCCCAGCTATAATACTGTAATTATCTTACGTTAAGCCTATCATATAACGCCCTACACATTCCAAACATCAGCAGTCACCACTGCTATACAGACAGGCATAGAACCTCACAGACATCAAACTTAAGATGCGACTGAATATTTATTAGCACTTCACAAGATTGAGCGAGAATCGACTAACTAAGAAATATTTACCTAAATTACCAAGTTAAAGGCGAGGTCAAATTAGGTAGAGGAAACGTGAAAGAAATTGAAGGAAATTAGGATCAATCCAAAAGACAACTGGAATAGAGGTAAGTTTCAAGAAATTATTGTTAATTCTAAAGTTTTCCAGGAAACACTGACTAAAAAGAACAAAAGGACCTGGTCAGAAGAGGAGAAGCCACAGTGGAAGAGTAAACATGCTCTGAGAAGAGAAGGAAGAACTAGTTGTTTCCAGAGTTGGCCAACTTCGAAGAAAGAAGAATTGTTGGTAAGCCAGCACCCAGATGTTAATACATTACACATGTGATCATGAGAAACTGAAAAATAATTCTCCACCTCTTTCTACCTGTAGCTGCTTATCCTTCGCCAAATACCTTAAATGTACCTTTAAGTAAATGGGTATGGGTTTCAGATTTAGTTCTTGTTAACGGAAAGATTTTAGAATTTTGCAGAACTTTGGTCTGTCTGTTAGGTAGTCAGCCCGAAGGCTGGTTGGACCCTCAAAAAGTACCGCCGTTTGGTTTTGTGGGTAGATGCCCACAAAAACCCAAGGCAGCGCTTTATTGAGGCGTACTAGGCGAGGAGTGAGGTACATTTCCTCACTGAGTCAGTACAGCCGTATTAACCCTATTAGTAGATCCTTTCACAGCATCCACAGGCACTGACTGTGCCCTGAATGTCATTACTAAGCACCACCCATAACCCAGTAGCGTCCATATAATCACAGCCATGAGTGAGACTGAGACATCGGTGAAAAGCCACAATTACTTACAAATAATTGGTACTTGCTGAGATGCATTATGATACACAAATAAAGACAGTTTTAATTCCAATCGCTTTCATCAATCTGCATCGTCATGGGAAATATGTAAGTGGTACAACAAACTGACATGATGTGAACCATGTTAAACAGGAATCGGTTCCATATTCACTATTTCATGAATTAGGTACAATAATGAAATCGTTCAGTATGCCTTCCTTCGGAGGGGAAGTAAAGCCGGCGGTCCAATGTCATAGATTTATGGCATGATCAACAACCTTCCACTAACTACACTTGTGTGAAGACCATATTTGTAGGTTAAATTATTTGATAACGCTATATTAGTTCCAACGTTCGCCACCAGGTGCTGGCTGCGATGGCATCTAGTAGCCAAGTCAGCAGCTAGGTCTGGTGGACGATAACATTCGATAGCAAAAGTAGGAACTACTTGAAAAAATTGATCGTCTGCAGTCCTTCTACCTGAATCACAGATAGCACACACTAATACAGCCATCACAATTAACACTGGTTATCAGACATATTCTACACACACACAAAGTACACGGGGGCTACATGACCGCGTTGTAGCAGCCCATAAACTAAGGAACCAACCAATATTTAATGAACAATATTTACAATTTAATGTTTCAGGTATTGTGTGCAATTTAAAATAAAAATATCATAGCTCAGGAACTGTTTGAGATATTAGAACGAGCAATTTTGTGTGTGTTAAATTCACCATCTCAAAATGCTTTTTTCCATTCCTTATAATGTGTCTATATGTGCTCGACCGTTTTGTCACTCGTTCTAGGGCGTCCGGGGGACTACTTCACGTTAACGCCGTCAGTTTCCTGAACCTGTTCATACCGCCGTCTAATGCTATTATCATGAGGGTGGTCCCTACTATAAACACGTCGGAAAGTGCGCTGAACAGTTATAACACACTGTGCGTTCTGCTGAACTGTCGGCATTGCAATCACACTCACCACTGAAACAGTGGCGTGGCAGCTTCCTGTCACGCACTCATTCTGCGCATCGGCTGAAGGTCACGGGCGGAGTACAGTAACATCTAAAACTAAAACTCGATGAGTTCGTGATTAGTTTTCAGATCGAAGTGTTAATTTATCTCACTTACAACAGGAGATATGATTTTCAGAAATTGCTGCAACATTTTTCGATGACCCAGTAAATTGTTTCTACGATTTCTGTTAACCTGGCAGACAGTGCCCGAAGCTGTAAATAGAACTGTAAATATTGTCCTTACAATATTTTGTTCTTGTGTTTTCACAATGCAGGAGATGTCGACACTTAATGTAAGTAATTTCTATTGGTATATAACAATGATAAAATATTGCAACCTTAGTAATGAAGGAGAGTATTACCGAGTGTTTCTTACCTTCTACTGTATGTTAGATTCTACCTTGTACAGGGTGGCGCACGAATAGTTGACACGTTCGAAAAGCAAATATAAAATGCATCTTATGTTCTACATTGTTCAAATTTCGTGCACACCTTCTCTGTTTTATGGAAATCACTGTAGAGGTGACACTGCTGCTTTGTCTCTGCTTACATTACAGTGAGCTTTCTGCCATGGCTAAGCACGACCGACTCTCCGTTCAGCAGCGTGCCATGAAAATTAAATTTTATTGTGAATCAAAAAGTGTTACGGCGACTCAACGGAATTTTCGAGCTGTATTTCAGACTAGGATGACCATCATTCTCTTATACAGAAACTTTGAAGATCAAGGCAGTGTGAAGGAAGAAAGGCGACCACGTGAACCAGCAGTTCGCTCTTCTGAAAACGTTGCTGCGCTGAGGGTCGACAAGCAGCATAGCCCACGGAAGTCAACACGGCGAGCTTCAAGATAAGCGGATTATCGCGCCGTTCAGTTCAAAGTATGTTACAGGGTGACCTTAAATTCTACCCGTACAAAATGACTGTATTACACAAGTTAACGGATGGATGTTCACAGGCAGGAAAGATTGCAGTACGCCTTATGGACAAAAGATAAAGATGCATACTCGTTACGAAGAGGTTGTCCGTCGTAATGGAGGCTACATTGAACATGTGATATAGTGAAATGTCTTTCCAGGGTCTAACCTACTTGTGTCTAAAATTTAATTAGTGTTCTGTAAAAATACAGTTGTTGTTGTAAAATTAATTGTGTCGACTATTCGTGCTCTACCCAGCATGACAGCTTCCATACAACTCTCTGTTATATTGATTACCTATTTCTTATGAAAATACCAAAAGAAAGAAACATAGATATACAGGCGGTATTTGTTTGTATATAAACATATTTACTTTATTAACAAATTGTTTTAAGCCTTGCATCATAGAAGACATTTCGATCCTGGTTTTATACCCTACCTGCAGATATATAAATGAATAAATATTATAAATATAAAGTAAATATATGACAAAGGCAGCCTTTCAAATACATACAAATTTCAAACATAAGTGTATTTTCAAGATCCTATGCTAGTAATAATTATAATAATTTTCATAATGATCTTTAATTATTAAAGACTTATATCTTCACTGATTTTCGACATAATCACTCCATGAACAGACAAAGGAAGCTTGATGACTTCAATTATAATGTAGTTTAAAATAACTATATTTTAAACAATTCAAACTCAGTTCAGTGTCACAAGGTTTGGGCACCAAGTTACAACTTGATTATAAAATTGTGAGATCAGTTTTTGGTGCTTTACCCACGGATAAAGAGGCACAATAAGGACAAAGAAGGGTCTGTGAAATCCAATTCTCCTATAAGTACAGTATATGACCGTATGTACAGCTTTTAGCACAATAATTGTACAAGTGTCGTACATAGCCAATTTATTACTATATGATAGAATTAAAAAGCAATGGATGCTATGAACTATGTTAAAATATTTTTATGTAGTACATTGATTTACTTCATAACCTCTGTTACTCTAAATTCATTTCGTACCACAACTTACATTATAACATCGTACTATTCCCTAAAACAAATAACCTACTCCAATCCTTGACAAATACTACGGACATCATTTCAAGATACAAGAATGATGCAAACCCAACGTCACTAGATGAGGTCTTCATCAGATGCAAGGTAAGTAATGCAGGTAAGATGTATTACTATACTGTACTAGAAGGTACCCGCGGCTTCGCTCGCGTCATAGTACTGTGATATTGTTATTCAATGAAATGCAGGTTTAACCCCGTTAACACCCCTTTAGAACCTGAAGATCCAAAAATCTTTTCTTAGTGGATGTTTTCAACATACAACGAACATATCCCCAAAATTTCATGTTTCTAACTTCAATAATTTTGGCTGAGCGATGATGACTGAGTGAGTCAGAACATTTTCTTTCATTTATTTTCGAGAATTCCACCCCTCCCCATGAACCCCTTAAATGGGATTTAAGAAAAAAAACGGTCGAAGACCTATTTACTTATTTTTTAAGCTTATTTTTCCCGCTGAATTTCAAACTTCTCGCTAATGTCGTTTAAGATATACACGCTCCGTTAAGAATCCTTCAACCCCCTATTTTCTCCCCTTTCACCTCATAATATACACAATATCGATAAACCCTTTGACATATGTCTGCTTATTAGCCTACTTTCGGTTTTTGCAAAAAATGAAAGTATACTTATGAGATCTACACAGGGCCAAAAATTGTGTGTCTGTCTGTGTGTGTGTGTGTATGTGTGTGTGTGTGTGTGTGTGTGTGAGTCAGTGTGTGTGTGAGTGTGTGAACTCTGAATGTCTGTCCCCCCCCCCCCCCCTATCAATTCAAACACGGTGAAACCGAATTGAACGAAATTTGGTACTGAGGTAGAACTAGCAAAGGGCACCTCAGTGTCATGTTTTATATCGCCGTCATCTTTACCAAGACTGAATGGCGGCCACTCAAACGTTCAAAACTTAAAAACAAATAATGACTAACCAAATCATCCGATCTCTACCAAATATGGTAACAACATACCTTCATATAGGACGCGTCTTGTGACCAAACTACAAGGTCATCCGATGTACCATTTCAGGATGGCGGCCGTGCGAATTATGCAAACATTATAATCCATATCATGGGACCCACCAGTTCCGATTATCAAGCCGAGAATCGTTTAAACTGTTATAAAGGAAGAGGCACGTTCAAAATTAAAAGTTTATTTTGTAATACTATAGAGCAGAAGTGATTTTAAAAATCTGAGGCGTCTCAGTTACAAGGCAAGATGGCAGCGGATATCTTGTGCCTGACTTATATTTCACTAATTTGGGTATTGCATGCAATATAGCGTACTGATACAAAATAAATAAACTTTGTATGAAATGCTTTATATATAAATAATATACTCCACTGATGAAATCGTTTAGTCTAAATCTTTATTTGCTAACATGTTCTATGTAACTCATTTGATATCGGAGAATGTCCGTTGGCACTTTTATCTCCGTGGTAAAGCGTCGGCCTATCACTCATATCGCTATGGTTCAAACCTCATCAGAGTTAGGTTTTTTTGCTTGATTTTTTTTATATTTATTGTTTTGTAATGACTTAGACGTTTTAAATTAAGCGTCGTATTGTCCTTATTACGATGGAAAATATATATTTAATTAAAACAAAATTTGCTAGCAGATTTTCACGAGACGTCTAGTAGCAAAAAAGTGAATTAGCATGGCCAACTGGCGGTCCACTTCACGCTGGCCTACAGATTAACTTACAGATTTTATTGAAAATTTTATTTTTATGGCCGCTAGAATGCACTTGCCCTGTTAGGATTATCTTGTTCGATACTTCTCCACTAGATGTCACGACTGGTCTTCGTGAGACTCAATTGATTAGTAAACCATTGGCATTCTATGCGCATCGAATTTGAAGAATGACAAGATGATAAATGAGATACATATTAACTTTTTATTTTTAAGGGTTTGTAACAGGTTATTGTGCGTTATTTGAAAACGTTATTTGAAGTAAAGAACAAAACGATTTCACATAGTATCTGAACTCTAGCCGTTGGTGCTAGTTCAGGATATTAATTAATACTTTTATTGCAGCCAAATAGCAATCGAAAATATCCACATAGTTGGTATACACACGTCTCTGTACGGTCATGGAGAGATTTGTTAATTCAATTAGGGTTGTGAGAGCCATGCACAGCCAGACGTGTAAAGTTGGATGTTGCCCACGTCAGGTTGATTATGTAATAATAATAATAATAATAATGTTATTGGTTTTACGTCCCTTTTAACTACTGTTGCTTTTAGAGACGCCGGGGTGCCGGAATTTTGCTCCGAAAGGGATCTTTCAATCTACTGACATTTCTTCTATGCCCAAGATAGCGGGTTCAAACCCGGCCGAAGCCGTCGGATTTTTAAGAACGTTCAAAATCCCTCAGGATGCCTTCCTTCGGCGGGGAAGTAAAGCCAGCGGTCCCATGTCATTGATTTATGGCATGTTAAAGAACCTTCCACTAATCACACCTGTGTGAAGCTAAATTGTATTGGTTAGGAATGTAAACAACGCTCTTAGGTTTCTCTGTTCGTTGCCAAGAGCCGACCGCGGAGGCTTCTAGTAGCTAAGTTCTGAACTAGGCCTAGTAGTGGTTGACGGTGGCGTTTGGCGGCAAAAGTAGGAACTATTTGAAAAATTCAAAGTTGCAGTCCTTACTTGAATTAAAAAACAGATACACACACTAATACAGCCATCACAATTAACAGCGGTTATCCGACAGATTCTACACACACCTAAAGAACACGGGGCTACATGACCGCGTCGTCGCAGCCCCTAAACTGAGGAACCAACCACCAACCAATCTACTGACACGGCACCCTCGCATTTGTGCACTCTCAAATGCCAGCTGACTGCGCCAGGATACGAAGCTGCAACCTTGGGCCCAGCAAGCGAGAACGTTACCGCTGAGCCACGCAGCCAGTCCGGTCGATTACGTCTCCAGATCCATAACATTCTTGAGATACTTCTTATCTTTCTTTCTTCAATGATGGTAGCAGTTTTTTTTCGAGGTTGTGGTGTTTGGTAGAGGTAAATAGTTTCTAAGGTCTTCAACAAAGAAATGATTCTATTATACTCTTTGATAAAAAAAAAAAAAGAGTTATAACTATACTCATATATTTAGGAGAAAGTAGGCTATATGTTCTTTCTTGAACATCTTGTTTTTATTGATTAATTTATACGCCGAATATCACATCCCCAAATTAAACAACTCGTGAGATAGTGTTAGTAGTGTGTTTGTGAGAAGTCTAGCACCTCCTCCTCCTCACCCTCCTCACAAGATGGCGGCGGTGTGATATCTCGCGAACCCGTGGTCGGATTTTAACAAATGTGCTGTCGCTCAACTCGGGCTGACATCCCCTTTCCAACGGACAACATATTTCAACCCCAAAATAAAACCTACCCCTACTAGGGGATGAAATTGTAATTTTTAGAAAACCTCGCTTTCCAAGTGCAACATGTGAGAGTTTGAATACCAATATGGAATTAAACGTTGTTCTACACAAGAGACATGAGTTCGGTGGAAAGCCACTATGAATTAACATGCTTGTTTTTTGTTTTTTACGCATACTCACTCATGGCTTTTGTAAGAGGGTGGGGGAGCGGATCCCAGTGGACGGGTTATTGTTGACGGGTCATTGTTGGCGGGTCATTGTCGACAGGTCCTTGTGGACGAGTCCTTGTTGACGAGTCCCTGTGGACGGGTCCTTGTTGACGAGTCCCTGTGGACGGGTCCTTGTTGACGGATCCTTTTTGACGGGGCCTTTTTGACGGGTCCTTTTTGACTAATCCCTTTAGACCGGTCCCTTTGGACTGGTCCCTATGGACTGGCCCATGGTCCCTAATGCTATGATGAAATTAAACGTTGTTCCACATGAAACGCATGTGAAGAGTCGATTGCTACTATGAATTAACATGTTTGTTTTTTGTTTTACGCATGCGCACTCGGGAGATTTTGTAAGCGGGCGGGCTTTTTGAACAATGATTTATAGATGAGTTATTTTTAAAAAATTACCAAAAGATCCAAAACTAATAGGTCATTAGCTTTTTAATATCTCATGAACCAATAAGGCTAGGTACTTGTATGAGAGGTCTTTGGACTCGAGGTGACATTCTGTTTTTGAATGTATTATTTATTTTTGTCAAAAGAGCCTAACTGCACTTTTGTTAATATCTCGCTAACTAACAATCAGAGAGGCTCAAGTGAGGTGTCATGGGACTCAGGATGGTCAACCCTTTTCCAACGCCAACGAATTTACCCAAAAGATCCAAAACAGCAAGGTCATTGACCTAAGATTTTATAAACTAATAATCGGATACGAACACGTGAGATGTTTACCATGTGTGATGAAACATAGCTAGGTAGAGAAAGAATTAGTGTAGGCTACATGTATGGTGACTGACAAGTCTTTTACCATTGAAACTTGTTTTCAGATCAAACTGCAGTATAGAGAGAGTATAGGTTGCAGGTATGTGTTAATAAATGACAAATGGTGTACACAAACTCTGATTTATCGATTCAAGAATTAAGAGTAGACCAACTTTAATTGATTGGTTAAAGAGGATAGCTAACACACAAAAATACTCAGTGGTTACCGGAACAAGATGGTCGTTACACACAACCAGCTTTAAATACTTGAGGCTCATAATCTATAAGCACACACTCGCTTGTTCTGAACTAAACTGTGTTGCTGTCAGTGCTCAGACAGTAGGCTGATGAAAAAATGCATTTCTAACAGAAATATAATCATTTCCGGTTGTATAATGTTACCAGCTATCCATTTTGTGTTGCAGTGGTAAGCACTTTTAACTCTTGTACTGGTGGTATTAACTCGATTTTCAGGTCTGAGGCCTAGAACAAGTCAAACTAAGAAACAAGGGCATAGTGGTGCAGTGGTTAAACTGTTAGCCTATTCACCAGGGTTCGATTTCAGGTTAAAATGCATGTCATAAACATATTAAACAAAACAAAACAGAGATAACGTTTAAAAATGATTACATTTGTCTCTTTTCAAATTATTTCTTGGATTACAAATTCAAAGGTGAACTGTGTTTGATATACAGTTAATGCTGTCTATCACACACTAGACTGTAAGAAAGCCAAAAGAGCAAAAGGCGTAGGTAGAGCAGTGGTAAAATTGCTATATGTAGAGTACTACCTAGCGGTTTTATGAACTGGCAAAGCTATATGGCATAAACAGTGCAGGATACAATCCAGCAATCAAATTTGTATCTTGTGGAACAGAGAAAACGCACTCCTACCTTGATGGATAACAAATGAGTGCAGATGAATGACCTATGCATTAGCCTACCGTAGGGTTATAATCACGAGGTGGTGGAGTGCCTTCTACATTTTATTGTTTAGAGACATGGATTTTTTGTAACCTGTAGATTTAGTAGATTTAGTATTTTGTAAATATTCATTTTTGTAATTGTAAATAGTGGAAACATTTTTTTTGTAATAGTAAATGTTAAATGTATAACTAAAAGTTCTTTGGGATAAGTGTGCATGTCAAGGATAAATAGCATGGTTGTATTTGTTTTTCAAAGGCAGGTATGGTTGTGTGTGTGAATGTATGACTATAGATAGAATGATAGAGAGAGAGAGAAAGCTTGTGTGTGTGTGTGTGTCTGGGTAGAATTGATTGTTCAACCAAAGCAAACACGGCAAGGTAGGATGGTGTGGTAATTAATGTATATAGCAAATGGTAAATAGTATACCGTAGTTTTTTTAATACTTGTGTTTTTAATGCAGCGGTAGATAGGTGTTATTTTGTAAAACAGTCTTACCTACAGTAGTAGTAGTAGTAATAGTAGTAGTAGGCCTATACGTTTTTGGAAACAAACAGAAAGAGAATGCACTATTGCCATGGTCAAGCACTTCCATTAAGACGATTTCAAGAAAATTTAAATCAGCAAATGTGTGTTTTTCAAAACTAAACTTTCAACATTGACTAAATCATAAACGTGTCGTCAGTGATATGGAAAAAAGGTCCATGTTTCCATAGCAACACAATTTAAAAACTTAAAACTGACAATTTAAAACATGTAAATGGGAAATTGGCAAATGTGTAAACAACAAAATGGAAAATTCTTGTTTCCATATCATGAAATCCAAAAACTTGAAACTGATATTTTCAAATCGTGTACATGGAAAATTGGCAAATGGCAATGTGTGAAAGGTGAAAATGAATTAAAAAAATGAACAAATGGCTATCATTATTTAAAAAAAATAAAAAACCGCTGTGTTCTAAGTGTGAATCAAACCAGCTAACTATGCTAACCGTTACGTCACAAAGACAACTTTACACTACTCTTAATGAAGAATAATAAGAAAAAGAATAATAAATGTTGAATTTTTTATGGATGAACATGGTGACACTGTTTCTGTTGCATAGTCTGCTAGCTACTAACCAGCAGCTGGGGTCTTAGAAAACGATACAGTTGACATTTTGTAATGAGATGTGACATGTTTCAAAGTACAGTATTATGGGTTGCTGTTGAGTGAAAACTAATCCTGGACAAGGAAGCAAGGGTTCGAACCCCTTACCTAACATTACTATTGCCTGATCATGACTTGACGACACTGTATTATTATGATACTCGGTACACAAACCATAGATAGAGTGTATTGTTTAAGATCACTATCTTTCTGAACATAGGTGGAGACTGTTGATGGTTAACAATGGCATCAATATAGTAGGACGTGGGTATAGCAATTAAGAAAAAAAAACACACAATACCCATACAATATTTTTATTTATTTAATGTAAGTACTTGTACAATAGTTACATTCAAAATACATTTATTTTTTCTCTATTACTGTTTAGTCCTTTTTGATTCTCTTGCATATGAAGTTCAGCCCCTTAAAACAACAACAACAACACAACCTTTTGCATAGTCTGTGATGTTGATGACTCTTGAGATGTGGAAGATGGATTAAACATAACTTTTACAGCAGGGGTTAAATGTTGCTCAATAAACACTGCACTATTTTGAGTAGCAACATTTTTTTCTTGTACTAGCTTTTTAGCATTGTCATGATTATTTGTTGACACCAACAATGTTTCATCTGGTACACCACATTGATGATCACTCACTCTTAAAACCTTACCATTTCTACTTTTTAGATTGCCTCGACATCTTTTTGACCTCTCTTTTGAGCATCGCCAAAATATTATTCCTTTTACATTTTGACGATTTTTACCTTTGTTAGGTGTAGTAAGTTCCATAGTAGCAACTAACCTGTTAGTATGATTTGCATACTACAATGGTTATAACTGTTCTGATAATAAAATCATTTAGCGGTGGCTTTTATATTTAATATGTACAGTTTGAAGTGATAGCAAAAGTGAGAGCAAAATGGTAGCAGAGTGGTAGAAAATATAACATGTATTGTTAAGAAATAGTTTAAGCGGTTATGTGGATTCATTACATAATAATTTTGGCACGACGAAGCTCATTTTCTATATCCAATAGTTCTTCCTAATATTCAGTATAACCAGCCTGTTTATAGACATGCAGTTGCTGAAGCCGCTGGATTAGCTTACTCGGATTGTTCCAGTAGACAATTTTAACAAATGATTTTTAGGTGTAAACAAAGCATTACCATTATCATTATTATCTTCAACATCAACATCATCATAACCATTAACATTATCATTATCATTATCATCATCATCATCATCATCATCATGATCATTATAATCCTCATCACTATTACTATATAGTCCTTTTTGATCCTTTTGCAATACCACATTTTGCACAGTCTGTGTTGCCTTTGATAATATTGGGAGTTTTTCAGACATTGTCAACTGTCCTAACACGACTTTCTGAGGAGATGATAAATGTTTTTTAACAAACAATGCACTATCTTGAGCTGCAATATCTTTTTCTGGGACTAGTGTTTTAGCATTTTGAAGAGTTTTTTTAAACAGCAACGATGTTTTATCTGGTACACTACATTGATGATCACTCACACTTAAGACATCACTATTTTTACTTTTCAGCTCACCTCGACACTGTTTTGAACGATGTGTGAACAACGCCAAATAACAGTTCCATTTTTATTGGTTCGTTTTACAATATATGTATATCCTTTATAGTATGCATATGGCTTACCATAGCTGTTCGTTGATACTTCCATATCAATGGTCAAGCATGAACTAATCTCTAGTCAAGTTCACTCGATAATATAAATAATAGTTTAAAGTGAGAGGAAAAGTGGGTGCAAGAGTGGATGCAAGAATGGGTGTTAAAGTGGGTGCAAAAGTTGGTGCAAGAGTGGATGCAAAAGTGGGTGTAAAAGTGGGTGCAAAAATGGGTGAAAAAGTGGGTGCAAAAGTCAGTGTAAACGTGAGTGCAAAAGTGGGTGCAAAAGTGTGTGCAAAAGTGGGTGCAAATGTGAGTGCAAAAGTGGAAATAATGTGGGTGCGAAGGTGGGTATCGTTTATAGTAGGCAAGAATTTTACTAGAATGTAATTTGAGTAAACGTAATTTCTAAACCCAAGTAGTGAATAGTCAGTTGGTTTTGATCTATGCAAGTGTAAACATATCACATACACTGGTGATGGATACTCAAGGCTTTAAGGTAAACGAAGACGAGTATATATTTAAAGAGGTGGCTATTATTGATTGCACAACACGCGGGTTACCATATCTTTTTTCAGACTAGTGTTTTAACATTTGAAGAGTTTTCTTAAACAGCAACGATGTTTTATCTGTTACACTACATTTGCAAAAGGATCAAAAAGGACTATATAGTAATAGTGATGAGGAATATAATGATCATGATGATGATGATGATGATGTTGATGATAATGATAATGATAATGGTTATGATGATGATGATGTTGATGATGAAGATAATAATGATAATGTTAATGCTTTGTTTACACCTAAAAAATCATTTGTTAAATTTGTCTACTGGGACAATCCAAGTAAGCTAATCCGGCGGCTTCAGCAACTGCATGTCTATAAACAGGCTGGTTATACTGAATATGAGGAAGAACTATTGGATATAGAAAATGAGCTTCGTCGTGCCAAAATTATTATGTAATGAATCCACATAACCGCTTAAACTATTTCTTAACAATACATGTTATATTTTCTACCACTCTGCTACCATTTTGCTCTCACTTTTGCTATCACTTCAAACTGTACATATTAAATATAAAATCCAACGCTAAATGATTTTATTATCAGAACAGTTATACCCTTTGTAGTGAGAAAATCTTACTAACAGGTTAGTTGCTACTATGGAACTTACTAAAACTAACAAAAGTAAACAACGTGTACTCTATAAAGGCTACTCATATAACTATATTCGTCAAAATGTAAAAGGGATAATATTTTTGGCGATGCTCAAAAGAGAGGTCAAAAAGATGTCGAGGCAATCTAAAAAGTAGAAATGGTAAGGTTTTAAGAGTGAGTGATCATCAATGTGGTGTACCAGATGAAACACTGTTGGTGTCAACAAATAATCATGACAATGCTAAAAAGCTAGTACAAGAAAAAAAATGTTGCTACTCATAATTATGCAGTGTTTATTGAGCAACATTTAACCCCTGCTGTAAACGTTATGTTTAATCCATCTTCCACATCTAAAGAGTCATCAACATCACAGACAATGCAAAAGGTTGTGTTGTTGATGTTTTAAGGGACTGAACTTCATATGCAAGTGAATCAAAAAGGACTAAATACTAATAGAGAAAAAATAAACGTATTTTGAATGTAACTATTGTACAAGTACTTACATTAAATAAATAAAAATATTGTATGGGTATTGTCTGTTTTTTCTTAATTGCTATACCCACGTCCTACTATATTAATGCCATTGTTAACCATCAACAATCTCCAACTATGTTCAGAAAGAAAGTGATCCTAAACAATACACTCTATCTATGGTTTGTGTACCGAGTATCATAATAATACAGTGTCGTCAAGCCATGTTCAGGCAATAGTAATGTTAGGTAAGGGGTTCGAACCCTTGCTTCCTTGTACAGGATTAGTTTTTACTCAACAGCAACCCATAATAATGTACTTTGAAACATGTCACATCTCATTACAAAATGTCAACTGTATCGTTTTCTAAGACCCCAGCTGCTGGTTAGTGGCTAGCAGACTATGCAACAGAAACAGTGTCGCCATGTTCATCCTTAAAAATTCAACATTTATTATTCTTTTTCTTATTATTGTTCATTAAGAGTAGTGTAAAGTTGTCTTTGTGACGTAACGGTTAGCATAGTTGGCTGGTTTGATTCACACTTAGAACACGGCGGTTTTTTATTTTTTTAAAATAATGATAGCCATTTGTTCATTTTTTTAATTCATTTTCATCTTTCACACATTGCCATTTGCCAATTTTCCATGTACACGATTTGAAAATATCAGTTTAAAGTTTTTGGATTTCATGATATGGAAACAAGAATTTTCCATTTTGTTGTTTACACATTTGTCAATTTCCCATTTACATTTTTTAAATTGTCAGTTTTATGTTTTTAAATTGTGTTGCTATGGAAACATGGACCATTTTTCCATATCACTGACGACACGTTTATGATTTAGTCAATGTTGAAAGTTTAGTTTTGTAAAACACACATTTGCTGATTTAAATTTTCTTGAAATCGTCTTAATGGAAGTGCTTGACCATGGCAATAGTGCATTCTCTTTCTGTTTGTTTCCAAAAACGTATAGGCCTACTACTACTATTACTACTACTACTACTGTAGGTAAGACTGTTTTACAAAATAACACCTTTCTACCGCTGCATTAAAAACACAAGTATTAAAAAACTACAGTATACTATTTACCATTTGCTATATACATTAATTACCACACCATCCTACCTTGCCGTGTTTGCTTTGGTTGAACAATCAATTCTACCCAGACACCCACACACACACAAGCTTTCTCTCTCTCTCTATCATTCTATCTATAGTCATACTTCCACACACACAACCATACCTGCCTTTGAAAAACAAATACAACCATGCTATTTATCCTTGACATGCACACTTATCCCAAAGAACTTTTAGTTATACATTTAACATTTACTATTACAAAAAAAATGTTTCCACTATTTACAATTACAAAAATGAATATTTACAAAATGCTAAATCTACTAAATCTACAGGTTACAAAAAATCCATGTCTCTAAACAATAAAATGTAGAAGGCACACCACCACCTCGTGGTTATAACCCTACGGTAGGCTAATGCATAGGTCATTCATCTGCACTCATTTGCTATCCATCAAGGTAAAAGTGCATTTTCTCTGTTCCACAAGATACAAATTTGATTGCTGCATTGTACCCTGCACTGTTTATGCGATATAGCTTTGCCAGTTCATAAAACCGCTAGGTAGTTCTCTACATATAGCAATTTTACCACTGCTCTACCTACGCCTTTTGCTCTTTTGGCTTTCTTACAGTCTAGTGTGTGATAGACAGCATTAACTGTATATCAAACCCAGTTCACCTTTGTATTTGTAATCCAAGAAATAATTTGAAAAGAGACAAATGTAATCAGTCTTAAACGTTATCTCTGTTTTGTTTTGTTTAATATGTTTATGACATGCATATTAACTTGAAATCGAATCCTGGTGGAAAGGCTAACAGTTGAACCACTGCACCACCATGCCCTTGTTTCTTAGTTTGACTTGTTCTAGGCCTCAGACCTGGAAATCGAGTTAATACCACCAGTACAAGAGTTAAAAGTGCTTACCACTGCAACACAAATGGATAGCTGGTAACATTATACAACCGGAAATGATTATATTTCTGTTAGCAATGCATTTTTTCATCAGCCTACTGTCTGAGCACTGACAGCAACACAATTTAGTTCAGAACAAGCGAGTGTGTGTGTATAGATTATTATCCTCAAGTATTTAAAGCTTGTTGTGTGTAGCGACCATCTTGTCCCGATAACCACTGAGCATTTTTGTGTTTTAGCTATCCTCTTTAACCAATCAATTAAAGATAGTCTACTCTTAGTTCTTGAATCGATAAATCAGAGTTTGTGTACACCATTTGTCATTTATTAACCCATACCTGCAACCTATAGTCTCTCTATACTGCAGTTTGATCTGAAAACAAGTTTCAATGGTAAAAGACTTGTCAGTCACCATACATGTAGCCTACACTAATTCTTTCTCTACCTAGCTATGTTTCATCACACATGGTAAACATCTCACGTGTTCGTATCCGATTATTAGTTTATAAAATCTCAGGTCGATGACCTTGATGTATTGGGTATTTTGGGTAAATTCATTGGCCATGGGAAAAGGTTGACCATTCTAAGTCCTATGACACCTCGCATGTTGATATTCGATTATTAGTTTATAAAATCTTAGGTCAATGACCTTGCTGTTTTGAATCTTTTGGGTAAATTCGTTGGCCATGGAAAAGGGTTGACCATCCTGAGTCCCATGACACCTCACTTGAGCCTCTCTGATTGTTAGTTAGCGAGATATTAACAAAAGTGCAGTTAGGCTCTTTTGACAAAAATAAATAATACATTCAAAAACAGAATGTCACCTCGAGTCCAAAGACCTCTCATACAAGTACCTAGCCTTATTGGTTCATGAGATATTAAAAAGCTAATGACCTATTAGTTTTGGATCTTTTGGTATTTTTTTTAAAAATAACTCATCTATAAATCATTATTCAAAAAGCCTGTCCGCTTACAAAATCTCCCAAGTGCGCATGCGTAAAAACAAAAAACAAACATTTTAATTCATAGTAGCAATCGACTCTTCACATGCGTTTCATGTGGAACAACGTTTAATTTCATCATAGCATTAGGGACCATGGGCCAGTCCATAGGGACCAAACCAAAGGGACCGGTCTAAAGGGATTAGTCAAAAAGAACCCGTCAAAAAGGCCCCGTCAAAAAGGATCCGTCAACAAGGACCCGTCCACAGGGACTCGTCAACAAGGACCCGTCCACAGGGACTCGTCAACAAGGACTCGTCCACAAGGACCTGTCAACAATGATCTGTCATCAATCACTTGCCAACAATGACCTGTCGACAATGACCCGCCAACAATGACCCGTCAACAATAACCCGTCCACAGGGATCCGCTCCCCCACCCTCTTACAAAAGCCATGAGTGGGTATGCGTATAAAACAAGAAACACGCATGTTAATTCATAGTGGCTTTCCACCGAACACATGTCTCTTGTGTAGAACAAAGTTTAATTCCATATTGGCATTCAAACTCTCATATGTTGCCCTTGGAAAGCGATATTTTCTAAAAATTAAAATTTCACCCCCTAGTAGGGGTAGGTTTTATTTTGGAGATGAAATATGTTGTCCATTTGAAAGGGGGTGTCAGCCCGAGTTTAACGACAGCACATTTGTTAAAATCTGACCACGGGTTCGCGAGATATCACACCGCTGCCATCTTGTGAGGAGGGTGAGGAGGAGGAGTTGCTAGAACTCTCACAAACACACTACTATTGTTAATCAATGAAATGCAAGTTTAACCCCCTTAACACCCCTTCAGAACATGAATATCGAAAAATTCATCCTTAGTGGACGTTTTCGACATACAAAAAAAAAAACATATCCCCTAAATTTCAAGTTTCTAACTGCAATAGGTTTGGCTGGGGGATGATGAGTGAATATCCAAAAAACCTTCCTTAGTGGACAACTTACCCCAGAATTTCACCCCTCCCCATGGGCCCCTTAAATTTTATTTATGGAAAAAACGATCGACCACCTATTTACTTATTTTTCGAACTGAAATTTCCCCCTGAGTTTCATACTTTAAGCCTCTGTCTTTTAAGAGATACTTGCTCCGTTAGGAATCCTTCAATCGCCACTTTTCACACATATATCTCATAATAAACACTACATCGAAAAACCCTCAAACATGTGTCTTGTTATTCTAAATGATGAGTTTATATGCCGAGTATCGCATCCCCCAAGGAGACCAATCGGGAGATATTGTTATTCAATTAAATGCAGGTCTACCCCCTTAACACCCCTTTTGAACCTGCATATCGAAAAATTCTTCCTTAGTGGACGTTTTCGTCATACAACGAACATTACCCCAACATTTCATGTTTCTAACTTCAATAACTTTGGCTGGGCGACGGTAGAGAGTGGAGTAAGTCAGGACATATTTTTCATTTATTTATCAGAATTTCACCCCTCTCATGAACCACTTAAATTGGATTTATGAAAACAAAATCTGTTCGAACACCTATTTACTTATTTTTAAGCTGTTCTTCTCCCCCCACCCCTGAGTTTGATGAGTGAGTGAGTTAATCAGTTAGAACACTTTCTTTCCTGCTTTCCCCCCAGAATTTCACCCCTCTCCAAGGGCCCCTTAAATTGGATCTATGAAAAGTAGGTCGAACACCTATTTACTTATATTTAAAGCTGTTTTTTTCCCGCTGAGTTTCAAACTCCTCGCCTATGTCGTTTAAGAGATACACGCTCCGTTAAGAATCCTTCAACCTCCAATTTTCACCCCTTTCAACTCATAATATACACCACATCGATAAACGCTTAGACATATGTCTGCTTATTTTTAATGATTAGTTTATATGCCGAATATCACATCGCCAAAGAAACAACTCATGAGATATCGTTATTCAATGAAATGCACGTTTACCCCTTAACACCTCTTCAGAACCCGAATAAACAAAAATCCTTCATAGTTGACATTTTCGACATACAACGAACATATTCCGAAAAAAAAAAGGTTTCCAACTTCAATAGTTTTCACAGGGCGATGAGGAGTGAGTGAGTCAGTCAGGTCATTTTATTTCAATTATTTTTACCAGATTTTTACCCCTCCCCATGGGCCCCTTAAATTGGATTTGTGAAGAAACGCTCGAACACCTATTAACTTATTTTTTAGCTGTATTTTTCCCCTGAGTTTGATGAGTGAGTTAGTCAGTCAGTTAGGACACATTCTTTCCTGTCCCCCCCCCCGAATTTCATCCCTCCCTATGAGCCCCTTCAATTGGATTTATGAAAAAAACGGTCAAACACCTATTTACTTATTTTTAAGCTGATTTTTTTTCCGCTGAGTTTCAAACTCTCCGCCTATGTTGTTTAAGAGATACACGCTCCGTTAGGAATCCTTTAACCCCCACTTTTCACCCCTTTCATCTCATAATATACACCACATCGAAAAACCCTCAGACACGTGTCTTCTTATTTTTAATGATGAGTTTATATGCCGAGTATCACATCCCTAAATGAAACCAAGCCGGAGATATTGTTATTCAATGAAATGCAGATGTACCCCCTTAACACCCCTTTAGAACCTGAATATCCAAAAATCCTTCCTTAGTGGGCGTTTTTGACTTACAACGAACATATCCCCAAAATTTCATGTTTCTAACTTTAATAGTTTTGGCTGGGCTGTGATGAGTCAGTCAGTCAAGACACTTTGTTTTAGTTTTATATAATAGACATGAATTGCAGCCAATGCCCAAAGATGGGTATTTTTGATTGAACGCCCGAGGGCTCCCAAAATGTTCAATTTTAAGTAGTCCCAACTTTGCTACTGTCAATAACACTAGCGGCGAACGTTGGAACTTGGTAGAGCGTTTCTAAATAGCAAAATATAACCTTCAAATTTTGCTACACACTAAATTGTAGTGGTAAGTTCTTCTTTTTTTTTCTTTTGAAGTGTAACATCTTTCCACTCGGTTGCTGGATATTTTTGTGGGAGTGATTTTGTAAAATGGAACGGAAGTGGATCGGACGGAAGTGTGTAAGACGCACTGCAAGTTGGATCGCATAGAAGGGACGTGATCTAGCTGGCAGTGGTAGCATGTGGAATGTTTATCACATACGGATTACTTTGTAACAGCAGAGCATCAATAAGGCAGTGGGAAAGTAGAAATATCAAGTAGGCAGTGAAGAAAAAATTCAGCCTCTGTTAATATAACTTAGTTACTAGCAGGGGAGTGATGTAACAGCAGAGTATCAAGAAGGCAGTGCGAGAGTAGAAATATCAAGTAAGCAGTGAAGAAAATAAAGTCAGTCTTTGTTAACGTAACTTAGTTACTGGCAGGAGAGTGATGTAACAGCGGAGTATCAAGAAGGCAGTGCGAGCGTAGAAATATCAAGTAGGCAGTGAAGAAAATAAAAGAGAGTCTTGGAATTGTTATGTAGCCTATTATGAGAGAGTAAAAGATAAAAAGAGTTTTTGTGTGTTGATGAAAGTCAAGGATAATAAAAACGGTAACAACTTCAAGCTAGAATAACATGTCAGATGTTACACATCATAAGCGACTACTGTAAGGCTCGTATCTTTTTTCGTAGTCAGCTTACCCTCCAGGTAGGCTTTTCCCACGGACTCAGCGAGGGATCCCACCTTTACCGCCTCTACGGGCAGTGTCCTAGAACTTGACATCGAACCGGGGGATACAACTGGGGAGGCAGGGATAGTACCTCAACCAGGTGGCCTCACATGCAAAGCGAACAGGGGGCCTCATGAGGGATGGGACGGGATGGGAAGAATGGGAGGGATAGACAAGGAAGAGGGCAGGAAGCGGCCGTGGCCTGACGGTAGGTACCACCCCTGCATTTACCCGAAGACGAAGTGGTAAACCACGGGAAACCACTTCAAGGCTGGCTGAGGTGGGAATCAAACGCCTTCAACTCATTTGGACCACCCGAGGCTGAGTAGACCTCGTTCCAGTCCTCATACCACTTTTCAAATTTCGTGGCATAGCCGGGAATCGAACCTCGGACCTCCGGGGTGGCAGCAAAGCACGCTGACCACTACGCAATGGAGGTGACTTGGTAGGTGCTTTTAAGTACCATAAATCTATGACAAAGGTCCGCCCGCTTTACTTCCCCTCCAAAGAAGACATACTGAAGTATTTTAACGATCTTACAAATCCGATGACTTCAGCAGCGTTTGAACCGGCGATCTTGGGCATAGAAGCTCAGAGTGCTATCAACTACGCCACCTAAGCTGCCAAACAGAAAGTAATGAACAGTTCAAACCAAGAATGCCCGTGCTCTTCATATAATTAACCTCTCGAATGAGGACGCCTTTCTTTGAGTGGTTGAGACACTTCAAATAATTACTTAATTACATTTTTCCAGCCCCTAGCTAATTAGCAGGTGTCTAAAGTTGCGTGTGATGAGCAAAAACAAAGTCTCGCATGTCGCTGGGGCACGCTCATTATTAACGGAACTTTTATCTTTATGAAGAGAGAATTCTAACACCTTTTAGATCCTAAAAACCAGTAATTTGTTTGATGTTGTACAGAATCCTTCGAGTTAAATTTATGATTAGAATGTAGGTATTTAAGAGAGAACTTACAGTTAACTCAAATTTGCAGTTTAGAGACTTAATGAAGCTTTAAGAACCAAAATAGTAAACAAAAGTAAATTTTATACCGTGTCTGTTTCTTATTTATCTCTTTTATGCACATTTCCAAACAAACATAGGCGTGTTTGATACCGGAAACATTTCTTTATTTTCCAATTGATACCATAACAAATTTATTCAATATTCAAACTGTTGCCTTGCTTTGAATTTCCATTCGCCGTTTTCTTCATGTTTTCCATCTTTATCGGCTTTTTCCTTGTTTGAAAATGTGTATTAAACCTCCGGCTTGAAATCGAACATTACTCAGACATTATTTAGATTTTCTACTTCTTTAAACTTTAAAAAATACCTTAATTAGCCCAGACGCCCATACATAATTAAGAGAAGAATTGCCTAGGAAGGAAACGGTGAAGGACAGCTCAAAGAAGAGTAAATTTTAAAAATGTTATAAAAATAGTTATGATCAAAATTTTGAATGTTTAATAGTTTGTTTCTAACATCAAAGATGCCTTTGTTTCCTTGTAAATTAGTATAATTGTACAACATTTATAACAGCAGAGTCATCAATTAGTATTGTTACGTTATGTTTGGATCTTTAAACTGTATGTTTCCCCTTAAAGTTACGGGATAAACGAGCCTTTATCTGAAGTGGCTTTAGAGGCCTCGAACTGTGAGAGCTTCTTTCTGGACATAATCTTGTAATTTAAACACAAATAGTGCTAAATGTTCCGTCTTAACTCAACAAAATGACAGTGTTTCGCCCCGGTGTGCAATTGGGCTCTTCAGTTGGTTAAAGCACACCTCACCAAGACACTGTCCAGTACACACTGGGAAGGCCATACACATTTTTCTTTTGAAAATTGTATATTCAATGCCAAGGAAAGGTTATAATTGCTTTGGAGAGGCGTTTCGACTCCCATAGTGCACTGGCTTTGCTCGTGACGTGGATACACATGTATCAAATACGTCTTGCAATGGCCTTCCCAGTGTGTACTAGACAGTGTCTTGGTGAGGTGTGCTTTAACCAACTGAAGAGCCCAATTGCACACCGGGGCGAAACACTGTCATTTTGTTGAGTTATGCCGGAACATTTAGCACTATTTGTGTTTAAATATACAGGGTGTATTTGATATGATGGAAGTCCTTTACACTGGTGATAGAAGATGGTATTCTAAGCAAATATCTTCATGAACTTAAGTCGGATCTTAATTAGTGTAGGTGGAATTAAATCACAAAAATCGTCGGTCAATGTCTTGGAAACGGGCTTTCACTCCGTTCCCCTCAGCAGCACAGCAGACTTCTCCCCGTCCCCTCCCCTCCCACGCTGAGGAATGTTGATAAGAGTCTGAAGTTGAGTGACCTCCTCGTCTTGTCTGCCAATGACATTGAAATACACAAACCGAGCCTATGAACAGCTGTTCCACACACCTTCATGGGGAGTGGCTACATGACTAGTGCTGGTGGATCTGTCTAGGATTTTGCCAGCTTCATGGACTATGCATAGAAAATATAAATCCTAAAGATTTGGTAAATTAATTTAAGGAACTGTTGGTCTATCTTTGTGTGAAGATAGTGCAACAACTGTAATAAAAATATTAATAATACTAATAATAGTAATAATAGGCTTTTAGACACACTAACTTCTTTTATGTTTCTTTTTGGTATATCGAGTTGCCAGACTTTAATGTACGTAGGATCTCTTGTATGTGCCATGAAGTCCATGGACATGATCGTATTAGATCCCATTCATTTACTACATGACTGAACGTAGATCGCACCCTCGGGAAGGTTAGCACTCTACCACCAGAACTACACATGCTGACTCTTATTATTATTATTATCAGACTATTATTATTATTATTATTATCCTATTATTATTATTATTATTATTATTATTATTATTATTATTATAACACTGTATTATAACAATGTATTTGTATTTTATTTTCATTTTCGTGTATTTTCATATGTATGTACATTGTTGTTTGACCAATAAATCAACACCCCCCCTTCTCCAGTTTATGGCCACCCCTGGGCTGGAGATGGGATGAGACAATTCACAATATGTACAGGTGGTACCGTACTAGTATTAAATCTTGGAAGTAGTTTTCCATGGGTTTCCACTTCTACCCCAGGCAAATGTCGGGATTGTTCCTAACTTAAGGCCACGGCCGCCTTCTTCTCAATAACCATAACCGCTGGCAGTGCAGCCAATGAACGACCTAGGCCAACCAAGCGACCGCTGCCCAGCCATTTGGCCTGCAGATATTAGGGTGACGCGTGGTCAGTCCATCGGGTCCCCTCGGCCATTAATCTTGATTTTCATGACTGGGGCACTGCCTCACTGTCAGACAGCGACTCAATTGCCCTCACGAGGCTTAGTGCACCGCGTTCCAGCCCTCACGTCAGTTTCTAATACCCCTGATGGAGCCGGGAATCAAACCCAGGGCCTCCGGGTGAGAGTCAGTTGCACTGCCCCAACACCACAGGGCCGGCGCCTTTTTCCGAATCCTCACCTGAATTACAAATACCCACATTACTACAGAAACCACAAAAACACAGGTTATCACACAAATTCTACCCACACCCAGCTACATGGGGCTAAATGACCAAAATTGCCAAGCCTCTCAAACAAAACATCAAGTATTTTACTTCCGTCTTAAATGCCTAGTTCTGAACAGAATACGGGATGTCGGAATTTTGTCACACTGTATTCCATTAAAGTGTCGGACGGCAATGACACTTACAAAGTAGGCTACACAATACTACCGGTCACAACGTCCCAAGACATTGCGTGCAATTTCAACAACAACAACAGCAACAACAACAACAACAACAACAGCAATACAAACTTTCTTACGAGACGGGTATCGCTCGCCCCTCGTAACAGCTGATACCTCCCCTCAACCAGTAAGGTCAACGCTCCGATTACGTAATAACTTCTCCTGCGCGCATCGCCCCACATAGCCCCTCCCCGTTTACCCCAGTCTGCTGCCTCACCTTCTGTTTGAAGAATTTCGGAAATTCCTAAAAACATTGACTTTTTAATGATAAATTTTCAATTTAAAGATAGGTGACAAATTTTTTACCTAGGAAGCTTACAATAGTCTCTTCTATCACTAGTGTAACGGACTTCCATCATATCAAATACACCCTGTATAGTGGCCCAACGGACAATACACATTTTTCTTTTGAAAATTGTATAATCTTGTAAGGAAATATTTTAAGGATGTTTCAATATTGATGAGATTTTTTTTCTGTATTAGTTCTTAGTCATGTTTTATTTCTTTCTTTAAGTTAACGTTTTTATAATAAGAGTGCGGGGAACAATACCTCGTATTTGTTGTGTTAAGTTGATATATTGCTCGTTTTCTTAACCATGGTCCTTAATTTTTTGAGCGAAATCTAGTTCCGTGGGTTTGTCGATGTTCAACATTGGTCAGAGCCGGTATCTTGGTTTTAGAGGTTATTCAACAAGGATTCAACATGCAAGACATACTGTTGTTTTTGTTGCTTCATTTACAGCAGCGTTCTTTAAGGTACGGTCCGCAGTAGGCACGATCAAAAAGCAAATAATCCTCCAAGTAGATGGTAAATTGACTCTCACGGCCAGTGAATTAAAACTCAGCAATTCTTCCAGGTTTGTGTCGTGTCTTGTGTGGGGTTTCGCTTAGGACACCAAGCTGGCTCATCAGCGGGCTCTTGATGTCACCGCCCGGAGGCGCAGGTGCGCTTCATAAAAAGTGAGGTAGGGTGCAGTTCGCTACTCCTGTGGGGGTCCGGGCTGGGAGCACCAAGAGCCCGCTGATGAGCCAGTTTGTTGTCCTAGGCGAAACCCACCACAAGACACAGGACAAACCTAGAAAAATTGCTGAGTTGTAATCTTCCAAGTGTCCGTCTTCGTGTGAGAGATCCTAGGTTTGGCTCACGTTTGATTTTAACTTCGCTTGATTAATTCCCCTGAATCTGTAGCCCGTTTATCATTTACATCTCCTCGTCACGACGCTCAGCTCGAAAGACGAGGGCATGATCAAGACGTGACAAGCATCTACAGAGTAGTGCACATGATTAGACTTGACGGCAGTTTTCCGAAATTCCTGTTATACTTTTCACGGTTTAATGCACTAAATATGTTAGCAAGGCGGTGAATTTAATTACAATCTTGAACCAAGCGTCTTAATTATATCTTCTTTTAAGAAACTCAAACTAAAATTAATTTTTAGAATTCTTACTAACAGGGTAGCCTCGCTAATGCAATATGCCATGTTGTATTTTGATTACTTTGTTCTAGTTTTTATCTCAATTTAGAGCAAAGAGATTTGGGGTCCTTTTTCATGACGATCCGTTCTTGAATTATTCAAAGATTCATGTACCATGTGTTGAAATGGTACATTCCAAATTCAAAGAAAAATAGATAACGTATCCCGCTGAGGTATCCCTCGGAATCCCCTATTCTGAAAGCTTCCAGACGCAGTTCCTTATGGGAAAAACGTGTGTGTCCACGGGGAAGGAAACATTATTAAGTAGGGTTACAAAAGATTCCAGCAGTTGGTCAAAAATGATTTTGAATATCACAAGAAGTTCCGTGTCGAACTAAAGAGCCTACTTTTCTTAAAATTTAAGAATCATGTCAATCTGTATGGACTTTTATAGAATAATGACGAAATTAAGTTGGTAATATCGAAATTTCTAATTACCTTCGTATATACCTGGTACAATGTCGCCTAATCCAGCACTACAGTTGGCAGCCCTGGTGACTGAATATAACTTATTGTTAGTCCCATCTCTTAAGGTAAAAAATACAAAATTTGGTTAAGTCCTATGGATAGCATGGTCGTTACATCCAGTTAGACATTGGATCTATCAGAGCGCGTAAAATCATGTTGGCAACAATGTCATGCAGGTGTTGGTCAGAAATAATCTGAAATATTATGATCTCTTGTTGTGCAAATTTAGGATGAAATCCATTTGTTAGTATAGAAGTTACATGTATTTCAAAATTGGACCTATCAGCAGGCTCAAAATGTCAGGTACTATATGTGTGCAAATTTTAAAGCTGTTGGCTTGCATACTTTCTGATAAATTAATATAAGGGTAAACATAGAGACAGCATTTATTAACAGTTGGCAGCCCTGCGTTGCTCTTAAGAATAAGCATAGTCATATATATTATGGTACACATAGCACATACGAAAGTTGGTTGAAATCCAATTAATAGTATAGAAGTTACATGTATTTAAAAATTGGTCCTATCAGCAGGCTTAGAATCATGTTGGTAGCACTGACGTACATAAGTTACTCCAAATTAATCTAGAATGTCAGGTACTATACGTGTGCATATTTTGAAGCTGTCGGCTTGCATATTTTCTGATATATTGGTATTTGGATAAGGAAATATAGAGAGAGCATTTATTAACAGTAGGCAGCCCTGGTGGCTCTTAAGAATACGCTCAGTCATATCTGTTTATGCACACATAGCACATACGAAATTTGGTTGAAATCCAATTGATAGTGTAGATGTTATATACATTTAAAAATTGGACTTATCAGCAAGCTTAGAATCATTTTGGCAACACTGCAATGCATGACCTCCAGGAAATTAAACTGAAATATTATTATATATATGTGTGCTAATTTTTGAATAGCTCCCATGGATACCTTCCAGGATATCCAACATGGAGCTCAAATTTCAATTGCAATTTTTCAGCAGTTGGTAGCACTGACATAATTTTCATATATGGGCTTCAGATATTCAGGTATAGGTCTCTACTCATACCAAATTTGGATTCGATTGCTGCAGCCGTTTAGGAGTTGAGGGGAAGGGACGACATACACATAGCCAGCCAGACAGCCAGCCAGACAGACTGAAGGACAGACAGACGGACAGACAGACAGTGATACAGACAGACAGACAGACATTTGCCTGGATCGATCTCATAAGACTACTTTTTCCTCATTTTTAGCCTATTTTCAATTTTGAAAAAATAGGCTTATGAGATCTCCTTTTGTCCGTGTGTCTGTGCGTGTGTGTGTGTGTGTGTGTGAGGTGTGTGTGTGTGTCCCCCTAATAAAATCTAAACGGCTGGAGCGATTTCAATGAAACTCGGTAAGTTCATAGCGCTATTTCCGGCGACCTCGACCGTGCCCTTCAAAATTTGTTACGTCTCACCAATCCAACATGGCGGCTGTGCGAAATATTTCACTAGCATTCAATATCTCCGAAACTATTACCGATATCGCCCTGAAATTGTGTACGGTGATAAAGGGCACTACTAAAAGTTCACCTATGAGACTTTCAAAAACCTGGTGACTACAAAACCAACATGGCGGCCAAGCGAATTTGAGAATTTTAAATAGACTTTTCTCACGATTTAATTATCCAAACGTAATGAAACTTGGTACAGCAATTGTTTATACACATTGTAATGCACTGGAGTCTAATTTAGTTCAATTGTTTACATAACGTCAAAATGGCGGCTGTGCGAAATATTTCACTGACATTCCATATCTCCGAAACTATTACAGATATCACCCTGCAATTTTGTACGGTGATAAAGGGTACCGATACAAGTTTACCTATGTATATTTCATAAACCTGTAAAGTACAAAATGAACATGGCGGCCTAGCGAAGATGAAACATTTTAATAGACTTTTCTCGTGATTTAACTCTCTGAGCGCAGTGAAATGTGGTACAGTAAATGATTTTGCAGATTGTAATGCTCTGCCATCTAATTTAATTCAATTGTTTACATAACCTCAAGATGGCGGCTGTGCGAAATTTTAAAATTACGTTTTTATTTCTTGTGTCGTAATCATGCGATCGAAGTGAAAGTTTGAATACTGAACCTAGGCAATAATTGTCCTTGAATGGTACATAACTCTATGGCCTATACATATAACAATCCTAAATGGCGAACTTCCGAAATATTTAGACGGTTCTCAATATCTATGAATCTTTTACAGCAACCAAACTGTTTTTTTTTATGTTCATAGAGACTATGAACATATGTTCACCTATAGGACTTTCAGTAACCTGGTGAGCACAAATCCAACATGGCGGCGACGCGAAGTATACATATTTAAATGGACGTTTCTCGCGAATTAACTATCCGAGTGCCGCGAAACGTTGCACGTTAAATGCTTATACAAATGTTGATCCACAGGCATCTAATTTATTTCAATTTTTGCATAATCACAAGATGGCTGCTGTGCGTAATTTTAAAATCTCGTTTTTACTTCTCGTGTTCTAATCATGCGATTGAAGTTTGAATACCACACGTACACAATAATCTTAATGTATTAGTACAAAAATAAAAATCCAACCTGGCGACCATCTGAAATATTTAGACGGTTCTCAATATCTACGAATCTGTTACAGCAATTAAACTGAAATTTTGTATGTTGATAGAGGCAATTAACATGAGCAGGATATCTGAAAATAGGCTGTATAGTTCTTCTCGGAACTACTTGTTGTATAATGTGAAAAGTAGGCTAAAAATGTGACTGGTTTAAATTCTTTATTCGATTCTAATGATTTGCACAGCTCTGTAGAGAAATAACTAAACAATGTTAAGGTATTCAAATATTTTTAAGAACATTTCCATAACTTTAATCCAAACATTTTTAAAATTCCTATAGTGGATAACTAGAATATAAATAAAGGCAGTTATGCCATTAAAATGGTTAATTTATTATTTAAGGGATGTCCAACATTTTGTTTGGTGAAATAAATTGACTTTTTTTTGAGATCACCTTGCAACTACCACAATAAATTTATTTCATGTTTTCTTTCACCTTACTACCGTATTAACATTAGTGTTTTGATGCCCTCTGCTAAATGTATTAGTCTATCCCTATTACACCAAGAAATTACAAATATATCATTTTCCTTTCTTCATTTTCAGTTCTTGAATGCGGACATGTTTCCTCGGCTTTAGTGCAGAGTATTTTTAATTTAATGCTCTTTAAGGGGCCTCATACACTGCTAGTGGGAGTTAACAATTAAATCATAGCTTCACTAACATTTAACATAGAATTATGAGAGCTTACAAAGTTATAATTAATACATAGGGCATAAAGTCGAACAGTATGTAAAGTATTGCGTGATTTATTGGTAGGAAATTATTTGTGATATTTTAAATGTCATGAATCACAAAAAAAAAAACGATTTAACAATAAATACTAGTCTGAATGGAATTATTCTTCTTCCTGTAAAGAAAACACATGAATACGGAGGATGAACCTCATTCATGATTTTATATTAAAAACAAGAAGTTCCGTGAAGAACTATACAGCCTACTTTTCATGCCAATGATTATTCTACAGTATATGAACCTATCTAGAATAATGACAAAATTAAGTTGGTAATATCGAAATATCTAATTAGTTCAAAATATACCTGGTATAATGTAGCCTAATACAGCACTACAGTTGGCAGCCATGGTGACTGAATATATTCTTAGTTCCATCTCTTAAGGTACAGAATACAAAATTAGGTTGAAGTCCAATGGACGTTACAAGCAGTTAGACACTGGATCTATCAGCACGCGTAAAAGCATGTTGCCAACAATACCATGCGTGTGCTGGTCAGAAATAATTTGAAATATTATGATATCTTGTTGTGCCAATTTTGGATGAAATCCATTTCTTAGTATAGAAGTTACAAGTATTTTAAAATTGGACATATCAGCAGGCATAGAATCATGTTGGCAGCACTGCCTTGTATTAATTACTCCAAATTAATCTAGAATGTCAGGTGCTATACGTGTGCAAAGTATAGAGCTGTTGGCTTGCATACTTTCTGATATATTGATATTAGGGTAAAAAAATATAGACAGCATTTATTAACAGTTGGCAGCCCTGATTGCTCTTAACAATACTTCCAGTCATATCTGTTATGGTACACATAGCACATACGAAATTTGGTTGAAATCGAACTGATAGTATAGAACTTACATGTATTTAAAAAATGATACTATCAGCAGGCTTATAATCATGTTGGTAGAACTGACGTATATAAGTTACTCCAAATTAATCTAAAATGTCAGAATATACGTGTGCATAGTTTAAAGCTGTTGGCTTGCATACTTTCTGATATATTGGTATTTGGATAAAAAAAATAGAGAGGGCAATTATTAACAGTTGGCAGCCCTGGTGGCTCTTAAGAATAAGCTAAATCATATCTGTTTATGTACAGATATTACATACAAAATTTGCTTGAAATCCAATTGATAGTGTAGAAGTTACATGCATTTAAACATTGGACCTATCAGAAGGCTTAAAATTATTTTGGCAACACTGTCATGGTTGGCCTCCTGGAAATTAAACTGAAATTGTATTATCTGCATGTGTACCAATTTTGGAATAGCTCCCATGCATACCTTGCGAGATATCCAACATGGAGCTCAAATTTCTAGTGCGTTTTTTCATCATTTTCAAATATGGACGTGAGATATTCCGGTGCACATCTTTACTCATACTAAATTTGGTTTTGATTGCTGCAGCCGTTTAGGAGTTGATAGGGGGGGACACACACACAGCCAGCCAGACAGACAGAAGGACAGACACACATTTTCCCGGATCGATCTCATAAGTCTACTTTTTCCTCATTTTTGCAAAGTAGGCTAATAATTAAGATATTGTCTACTTGGAAAATTGTTTTAAATACAAATTATATAATTTTTAAAATCATACTATTTACAATATTCGTGTGTTTTTTATATGAAAAAAAATCATTTCATTCAGGCTGGTATTTCTTGTTAAATCGTGCTTTATGTGATTCATGACGTTTAAAAAGTCACAAATATTGTCCTATCAATTAATAACGCAATACTTTTGATACTGTTCACCTTCATATATTAAATAAATTACCTATATATTAACTTTAAGATTGAAAGTTCTCATAATTCTATGTTACGTATTAGTGAAGCTATGATTTAATTGTTAACTCTGTGCAATAACTCCCACTGGCGGTGTATTGGCCCCTTAATTTGAGACCTTGTTGAGGTTGTAACCGTACACTTGTTTGGGTTATGGTGGAGTTTGAGGGGCGAGTGTGTATTTACACTAAGGGAGAGCAATTTTAAACAAAACATATATTTATCTTTACTTACAATAACACATCTTGTTCTTTATCATTACTCATCATTACTACTTTCTTCTGTCTCATATCTCATTCCTTTCTACTAATACTATTCTCTCCTTGTCTTCCTATTCAAAACATCTAATCATCCCTCATGGAACTAACAAATCTAAGTCTAAGAATAATCCAAAACTATATATAAAAACAAACTAACATCGTAAAAAGAACTTAGAAAATACGCTGCACCGGCAAGGTCCCCATCACCCCACTGCCAGAAACTAGATATCTCTAACTTTGGGGCAACGGACAGCACTCCCAGCAAGTGCCATTTTCTTAACCTAACATAACTTCTAAGAACATGTAACCTCATAACCTAATGTTACAAGGTTGATAGGATAATTAGCGCCGGTTTCACCATAGTTCGTCAAAATGTTAACAAACCATTACGTCCTTTAACGGACGATTACCAAAATGTCATGGTTCACCGAACTATAACAATCCAGTAACATCCCTAACGAGACATTGCTGTGTCTATATACGATCGATTTAAGTGGTATTCCATTCCAAAATGGCGCGTACATCACACTTTATTCTCAACGACGATGTTCTTGAAGACATGCAGGCCCCGAATTTGTAAACAACGGAGGAATTACTTTGATGAATGCGACGTCAAAGGATTTATTATGAAATTACGGTTGTCAAAACGTTCCTTGTTGAATATTCTACGGATGATAGATGGCCACGTTGGGTGAGTGGTTATCGTGTCAGTCTACCAACCCCGAGCTTGTAGGTTCGTTCGTGGCCATGCTAAGTGATTTTTTGAAAGGCGAAAAAAATCATGACACGCATGTCATACGTTGTTGGCATGTTAAAGAACCCATTTGAATTTCGTAGGCCGTGTTCATAATTGCAAAATTAATCTCGGGATTTTCCGCCAACACAAAAGTTCCTCCTTTCTCTACTAGAATGCGCTATAATGTCAAGGAGCTTAGATATCTAACCTCCTTGACTTTCATAGCGCTCCAAGGAGCGATAAAATTGTATATGCAAGCTGCCCTCTGGGCGTCAATTAACAAAGCTTACACCCGGCACCCGAGGCTATAGGTTATTATTATTATTATTATTATTATTATTAGCCGAGAAGTAAGATATGTACTATTTCTTATTAATGTGTAATATTGTGCGATGCATTACGCTATAGCACATTATTAGGTTTATTTAATAAAAGACGTCACAGCATCAGTCCTCTTATTTTCAAAGATGTCATGGAAAAGTACGTTTCTTTCAACCAAAGCAAAATTCAGTCACGACTCTTCTTCCCCTTTTCCTCATCAGCCATGTTTGTTTTTATCCAAGGAGTATATAAGCCGAACATTATTAAGCTTTTGCATTTCACGGCCTGCTTGACTAAACCAAAGAATATACAAATACCGCCACAATCATCCTCTTCCAATGAGTTTTGTACAGCCCTATGGTATATTTCTGTGTCCGGGAGACACACTAAATTCTTCCTTTCCAGAACTCTGCAGGTCTTATCCCTCGAGCGGCTTCGGTGACGTAGTCGGTAGCATGCTGAGCTTCTATGCCTAGCACTTAGAGACAGCCCAGCGGGTCCAACGATGCGACCCGAATACCCACGACCACAACCGATCATCCATCCCCCATCACGGTCTTTGGACACGCACCGTGACAGACCGAACGTACCCAAAACTTCAAACCTAGACCGATCAACAGTGAACTCTCTTGTTAACTACTTGTAAAATAATTCCAGTGGCGAATCCTGTTAGCACATATCATATATTAAATAATATCACGCCATAGAACGACAACTTGAAAATCATTTATTGTAGGAATACCTTTAATGGGACCACCAAACCTTCAAGTATATTCCAGATAGTGCTGTATTTTGGTCGATAGTGCCTCGAGTGCTTACATTAAATAAGAATACAGTAAACGTATAAACATTTAATAAATCATAATTGTTTTCATTAAATATCATATTATAATAACTATTTTCACACCAAAGAATGACCATTTCAAGATCATTTATTTTAGGAATATCTTTAATGGGATCTCCTAACCTTGAAGCAAACCATATGTGATATACATTCCACATAGCTACATAAGCGACAGTACGTCGTGGTATCAATCTCAGCCACCGCGCGCGCACATTGTTTGTGTTGCATTTCAGTTCCAATTGCATTTCCTTTGTTGAAAATCACCCCCACGCCAATATATAGCAAGCGAGTGAAAACATGTTACACATCAGTAATTTTAAAAGCGCTCTCAGGTATTGTATGATGATACATATTTTTAGCCTATTTTCAATTTTGAAAAAATAGGCTTATGAGATCACCTTTTGTCCGTGTGTGTGTGTGTGTGTGTGTGAGGTGTGTGTGTGTGTCCCCTAATAAAATATAAACAGCTGGAGCGATTTCAATGAAACTCAGTAAGTTCATAGCGCTATTCCCGGCGACCTCGACCGTGCCTTTCAAATTTTGTTACGTCTCACCAATCCAACATGGCGGCTGTGCCAAATATTTCACTAGCATTCAATATCTCCGAAACTATTACCTATATCGCCCTGAAATTGTGTACTGTGATAAAGGGCACTACTAGAAGTTCAACTATGAGACTTTCAAAAACCTGGTGACTATACAACCAACATGGCGGCCAAGCGAAGTTGAGACTTTTAAATAGACTTTTCTCGCGATTTAACTCTCCAAACGTAATGAAACTTGGTACAGCAATTGTTTATACACATTGTAATGCTTTGGAGTATAATTTAGTTCAATTGTTTACATAACCTCAAAATGGCGGCTGTGCGAAATATTTCACTGACATTCTATATCTCCGAAACTATTACAGATATCACCCTGCAATTTTGTACGGTGATAAAGAGTACTGATACATGTTTACCTATGTATATTTCATAAACCTGTAAAGTACAAAACGAACATGGCGACCAAGCGAATTTGAAATATTTTAATAGACTTTTCTCGTGATTTTACTCTCTGAGCGCCGTGAAATGTGGTACAGTAAATGATTTTGCAGTTTGTAATGCACTGCCATCTAATTTAATTCGATTGTTTACATAACCTCAAGATGGCGGCTGTGCAAAATTTTAAAATTAAGTTTTTATTTCTTGTGTCGTAATCATGTGATCGAAGTGAAAGTTTGAATAATGAACCTAGGCAATAATTGTCCTTGAATGGTACATAACTCCATGGCCTATGCATATAATAATCCTAAAAGGCGAGCTTCCGAAATATTTAGACCGTTCTCAATATCTATGAATCTTTTACAGCAACCAAACTGATTTTTTTATGTTCATAGAGACTATGAACATATGTTCACCTATAGAACATTCAGTAACCTGGTGAGCACAAATCCAACATGGCGGTGACGCGAAGTATAAATATTTAAATGGACGTTTCTCGCGAATTAACTATCCGAGTGCCGTGAAACGTTGCACGTTAAATGCTTATTCAAATGTTGATCCACTGGCATCTAATTTATTTCCTTTGCATAATCACAAGATGGCTGCTGAGCGTAATTTTAAAATCTCGTTTTTACTTATTGTGTTCTAATCATGCGATTGAAGTTTGTATACCACACGTACACAATAATCTTAATGTAATAGTGCAAAAATAAAACTCCAACCTGGCGACCATCTGAAATATTTAGACGGTTCTCAATATCTACGAATCTGTTGCAGCAATTAAACTGAAATTTTGTATGTAGATAGAGGCAATTAACATGAGTAGGATATATGAAAATAGGCTGTATAGTTCTTCACGGAACTACTTGTTTTGTACTGCATAACTGTTTGTTGACTAGCATTTATGTTAC
Organism: Meconema thalassinum; assembly: GCA_946902985.2. Taxonomy (NCBI): domain Eukaryota; kingdom Metazoa; phylum Arthropoda; class Insecta; order Orthoptera; family Tettigoniidae; genus Meconema; species Meconema thalassinum. The sequence goes on along the minus strand of CAMPQE020000256.1, from coordinate 119,816 downwards.
ACAACATTATTTTTGGTAAGCTCTACTTAAGTATCCTAATTGTCTCTGGTATAATGTCTTGTTTAACAAACATGGTCAGACGGTTTTGTCTATTGGTCTAAGCCTCTGTTGTATGTGATTTCAAAAAAATGATAAACAGCTTTCTAGAAACTGTACTCACTGGTCAATAACCAACATAGTGACCAAAAAGTTTCCCTAATAGGTAACTCATGTTTGGTTAGTCAATTATTATTGCAAGGCCAGTCAAGACCTAAAAAAATTAGTCTTGATGTATATATATATCAATCATCAACACCATATCATTAAACAAATCAAACCATCTTAAGGTATTTATTAAATTTAATTGCATTTTAAGAACCTTGCAAGCATCTTGCAACCTTAAAGAGGAAAATATAGACAGGAATTGTGAAAAGGAAACCGTTCAATCATTCAATGTCGTTAGTGTTAGGAACCTCAACGTAAGAGGTTATGAAAGTCTATGTAAGGGTGTGGTTTTTACAGATGGATGCCTTTTCCTGACCCCCACCTCAGAGACAAGTTTATGGGAGATGAAACTCAGCTATCTGGTCTAATATGGAGCTCCTAGTCAAGGAGAAAGTCATGTTGAGGTATTTGTCTGCAGGGAGTGTGGTAAACGAAACAACATTAAAAGAAGCATACATGTAAAGGGAATATTATGGAATTTTCGAGTACATGTAGTGATTTTTTTTTAATGGTTAAATTTCATTGTTTGTAAACCACTTGACTAAATTTGGTAAATTTTAGTGAATTTTCATCTGTAATCGGGTAATTTTATATGAATTTGAGGTAGTTTAAACCATTCTTTGATAAATCAATGGCATTTCAATAAATCTGGTTGTCATTTGTTGGATTTTGCTGCAATGTGGTGAAATTTGCAAAATTTGCGGAAAATGTATTGGATTTTACAAAATTCTGGTCAATTTCAAGATAAATCTCAGATATTTAGGTATTTTACAAATAACCTCTGTCACTCTGATGTCTGTATTAATGTGTGCCTTTCACTATCAAGGAGGTGGGTATGGACTTAAGTGCAGTATCATTTATATTGGCTGGGTGTTGTGGGAAAATTGAACACTCCTCTTGTTAGTTTTTCAAGTAAGTGTACTCCATGGCACCCTTAAAAAAAGCTGCTAAGCATAGGCAGTTTGCAACCATCTCACTATTGTTAACATGGATTACTTATTACTTGTTATTTTAAGTACATGTTGTCATGTAGGTATGGAACTCATCCAAACATATCATGTTTTGATTTTCTTTACACTTGTCTGTGGGCAACCATGGCATTTACCTGTAGTACAAGTGGAAAACCACATGAGTTTGACGTTTAGAAAACTCACCTCACCACACCCCAACTGTTCGGAAGTGGAAATAATTTGTTTTTGTCTTACGTAGGGGCTTGGAAATCATGGTCATCACTTCCATGTACTGTACTTAGGAAAAATAATATTATTACAATTTTGCCTACCCCTAGGACCAGTATCGCGTTATAAAGACATGCCATGTGTTAGCGTCCTTAAAGCCAGTGATATAAAACAAAAGAGGTCCTTAATTCCACTCCTGAGCGTTATATCTAGTGTCATGTAGGTTGACGATCAAGGACTCTCAGCTGAGTCTGTCATTGCTTCCACTAACTTGTGCTAGGCTCCTCTCTGTCTTCTTCTCTGTCGACCACACTAGCTCAACTCTTGTTCTCTACCGACCCCGACATAATTAGGGTATTCGAGGCCAAGGGAGTCTCTTCCTTTTGCAACTTAATTGGCCCTTGTTTATTTATTTTTTCTGATATCCTACTTGTGTGTGCAGGCAGCCTTCTTTTCATTTTCATGTTATTTACAGTCTTTAGCTCAAGCCCCTCAAGAAGGTAGGGTGTATGTAGCCCCACCATTTGTGGTGCACCATGGATATGGCTACACCCTCAGCGGCTTACGGCTGATCAGTTTGGAAGTTGTCGACCTCAAGGGATTCCTGAGCTGGATCCAGTATTCCTCCTCTTTTATCCATTACCTCTGCGGTGGACCCTCTCCTCTTTCACTTTCATATCTACCTTTCATGGCTCTCTTTCCTTTCAAGTCCCTCAATCCACATTCTTGAGGGTTGAGGGCCATTTTGTATTCCTTCTGTCCTTTGTTTTGCATTTCATCTTGTAGTATATAAGCATGTAGTTAGTTTTAGTTATAGTTTAGATTGAATTTTATTTTCACCATCAGCAAAACCATTAGGGTCGATAGGACAGCTTAGTGGTTAAGTTTATAGAACGCTTGTCTTATGTTTGAAATAACACCAGCTTTAATTCCTGACTGACTCATGAATTGTATACTTTGTTCACTTATTTGTCATGGCTTTGAAACTGGGTATCTGTAACGTGATCATTATTCATTTTAACTTCAGTACACGGTGTAGGATTGGAAAGGAGATGGCCGTGGCTTCTGAATTACAACTATGTTAGCGCTTGTCTAAAGTATAAATTAAAAAAATCAAACATCATGTAGGACATGAACTATTTTTAAATTCAGATTTGTATTTCACAGTAAATACAATTATTCTCCGTTTAAAACAAGCCATACATTTCTTTTTCTAACATGATAGCTTATAGGCGGGCATTGCTATAGCTTACATGTACAGTAGTAGGGTCATCAGCTAAGGATTCAATTTCAAATACCTACACCTCTCATGATATGGCTCTTAAACTACAGAAAACTTTTCTATATGTTCTGTTACATTATCATTTGACCATCTCACAGTGTAGTGGTTAACATACTTGGTTGTCAACCCTAAGGTCTTGGGTTCCAACCCCGACTATACCAAGAAATTCATTTTCATTTTAAGGTTGCAATAAGGTTCACTCAGCCTTGTCAACCCTTACCTAACAACTATCTAGCCATGTACGTTAACACGGTGTGCAGCACGTCCACTATCAAGTAGACGAGTAATATGAAACTTGCTGACATCGCCGTGCTCTTATCACCAGGACTCACCACACAAACAAAAGCCAGTGTCTCTGTGCATATTCAACCCAGCGGTAGTATAAAAGCGTGTGTTTGTTTAAAAAGCATCATTAATATAACTCCACTGTCACCACAGAGGCCCCGGGTTCGATTTTTCTTCTTCTAAAGTCTGCAACAGGGTACACTGGGTCTTGACAGGTAACACTTTTGGGGTCCTTCGGCTTTTCCCAATTAATTGGGATCGCCGGAGCCAACCAGGCTCATTTTGGTTTTGGCTGGGGATTTAAGACCGAATGCCTTTCCTGACGCCACGTGATTTTTGAGGTGAAAATTCCACCCCGCTGTCACCGGGATTTGATCCCCAGCCGCCCGGGTAAAGACGAGCAGCTAAGCCACTGCGTCATCACGCTCCCCACTGGTTAGTTATCTATACACACATTAATCCATAATTACCTATTAATAATAATAATCCTCCATGCACATGCCCATTAAAGCATGGTTTCACAAAACGCTTATGCTTTTAGGTGTTTAATACCTTTTTCCCATGTAACATTACTATTCCCTGTTTTAAGAGTGATACGATCTATCGAGGTAAAAGCGTATGTCATCACCTAATTTTCAACTATCACACCTAATTTTAGGGTTCTTAGTTTGCAACATATCGATTTTTTCAATTTGGGGTAGTTTCAACCCCCTACTATTTTTCATCAAAAACAAAATATTTTAGGTTTAATTAGCATTTTTACCCGTTTAACACAATTTTACCCCCTGTAAAATAACTATTTACTGTTTTAGAGGTGAAATGACCTATCCAGGTAAAAGCGTATGTCAAGACATATTTTTTAAGCTATCACACCTAATTTTAGGGTTCTTAGTTTCCAAGGTATCGATTTTTTAATTTGGGGGTAGTTTTCACCCCCCCCCCACCTACTATTTTTCATCAAAAACAAAAAATCATAGGTTCATTTATCATTTTTACCCGTTTAACACCTTTTTGCCCACAGTAAAATCACTCTTTACTGTTTTAGGGGTGAAATGACCCATCCAGGTAAAAGCGTATGTCATGTCATATTTTTTAAGCTATCACACCTAATTTTAGGGTTCTTAGTTTCTAAGGTATCGATTTTTCAATTTGGGGGTAGTTTTCACCCTCCTGCTATTTTTCATCAAAAACAAAAGATCGTAGGTTCATTTATCATTTTTAAGTGTTTAGCAGGTTTTTCTCGTAAAATAACTATTTACCGGTACTGTTTTAGGGGTGAAATGACCAATCGAGGTAAAAGCCTATGTTATCACCTACTTTTTCAGCTGTCACGCCTAATTTTAGGGTTCTTAGTTTCCAAGATGTTGATTTTTCAATTTTGGGGGGTAGTTTCTCCCCCAAAGGGGGATGTCGCCCCAAGTACTAAGACCCCTCCTACAAGTCCCTAGCATGATTGGTTCGCGAGATATTAACAAAAGTGTAGTTAGGCCCTTTTGACAAAAAACGAATCATACATTCAAAAACGGGGCGTCACTTCAAGTGCTAGGATACTGCCTATGGCAAAATCCCATCAGGGGTTCAGAAAATATTAACAAAAGTGTAGTTAGGTCCTTTTGACTAAAGCCGTCAGTGCGCACACATTCAAAAAAATATTATTTACCCCCCGGGTAAGGGTCGTTTTATTTTGGAGTGGATATAGCTCGACCATAGAAAAGGGGAGTTCACCACGAGTCCTACGACACCCCATATGTTTAAATCGCTTTATTGGTTAGCGAGATACTAAAAAGCCGATGACCTGTTAGTATTTTGGGTATATTTAAATAAATATTTTAAAAACTCATCTATAAATAATCATTTAAAAAAGCCTTCTCTCTTACAAAAGGCCCCCTCCAGGTGTGCATGCATAAAATAAACATTACTTCACCCCCGGGTAAGTGTAGTTTTTATTTTGGGGTGGACATACCTCGTCCATAGCAAAGGGGGGTTCACCACGAGTCCTACGACACCCCATATGTTTAAATCCCATTATTGGTTAGCGAAATTCTAAAAAGCCGATGACCCATTAGTTTTTTGGGTTTATTTAAATAAATATTAAAAAACTCATCTATAAATAATCATTTAAAAAGCCCGCTCTGTTACAAAAGCCCTCAAGTGCGCATGCATAAATAAAACACTACGGTAATCGCCAAAATATCAAAAACACACGTTTACCTCAAATTGCGTTTCCAAATTCCACCCATTTTATAAAATAGCCTCACCATCAAATAGAGCGGAAAAAATACCATCTAAACGACCCCTCACTCAACCATAGTCCTCACCCACCACCTAACCTTTTCCCATCATAGCCATACGTATTCAAGCACACACGCGACTTGCAACAAAACATACACTACTCCACTACTCGCGGATAACCTTTTAGTTTTTGTCTTTTAATTAAATAAAGAGGCTATAGGAAAGTAGAGGGCAATACTACGAGTTCTAGGACATCCTGTATGTTCAAATCCCATTAATGGTTAGCGAGATATCAGGTTCGGGGCCGCTACGAGGGTGGCTCAATAAGAAGTGACGCAGAACCGCTGTTAGAGCACTACTCTCGAGTTCATGAAACGGTTTTTCCAAGCAATTCATAAGCTGTAGAGAAAGGGCCAGGGAAGATATTAGTGGAGATAGGGGGATGGACACCCTGCTGGAGACTCAGCGGCAGGATTTTAGTTTATTTCAGTTGTCCAGTGAGTGCCTGAGAATTAACGCACAGAACAACAAATCAAGCGATTATTCAAAGAACAAATAGCCCGTCGATAAACGAAATAAAAATGGCTGCCAAAAGATCATCCCCCGCTTGGTCTGTCTTATGGTTTTCTGATCGGTTATATTCGTGAGCATTCGGGTCACTTTGTTAGCCCCGCTGGGCTTTCCTTAAGGGTTAGTCTTCTATGCCCAAGATTGCGGGTTCAAACCCGGCCGAAGTCGTCGAATTTTTTAAGAGCGTTAAAAATCACTCAGTATACCTTCCTTTGGAGGGGAAGTAAAGCCGGCGGTCTCATTTCGTAAATGTATGGCCTGTTAAAGAACCTTCCACTAATTACACCTGTGTGAAGCTAAATTATATAGGTTAAACATTTGACAAACGCTCTTAGGTTCCGACGTTCGTCGTCAGGAGCCGACTGCGCTGGCATCTGGTAACGAAAGTTCCAGTAGACGTTGACGGTAGCGTTTGGAGGCAAAAGTAGGAACTAATTGAAAAAATTGAATGTCTGCAGTCCTTGCTTGAATTGAATACCGATAACCCACACTAATACAGCCATCACAATTAACACCGGTTATCAGACAGATTCTACACACACCCAAAGTATATGACCGCAGCCCCTAAACTGAGGAACCATCTTATCCCTCGGTCTGTGGCCAACATAAGGTCTTTCTGGCTGCAGGTGTCATTCAGATCTTGGCACGTGAGCAGGTGTTGTGGAGTCTGGATTTCTGCACACTCACATCATGTATATACTGCATAACCCCACTTCACATGGTTGCTACGACACTTAGGCACTCCTATTCTCATCGGGTTTAAGGACCTCCAGGTGGTATAAAGCAAAGTTCTGGTACTATTTGTTTCCAGAGTGACACACGCCGGACGTCTGGTTTGGTATGGAGGGGTACTGTTCTCTTAATAAAACTCTTGCTGGATCCTACGCGAGGAGTGGTCACCTTGTGGTTGAACATAGAATGTCTGGGATCTGTCTCAAACTCTTGTCTCTCTTTCTCTGCTGCCACCTCGTGTTGAATAGCTGGAGGTGCAAAGCCAGCGAGAGGGTAGATCTTCTGCACTGGAGTAGGTCTCAGACACCCAGTGACATTAGGGTTGGACTCGTTAAGAGCTATGTCCACTTGCTTGGTATGGGCAGATGCTCCCCACACTGATGATCCATACTCTCCTGCTGCGAAGCAAAGTCCCAAAGTTGTTGAACGTAGAGCCTGAGGGTTCGCTGCCCATGTTGAACCTATCAACTTCCCTGAAACATAACGTTTCGTTTGCTAATGTCAATCGGCGAATGTTGTCTCCATATTAACCACCTGTCATAAGGACAGGTTATCTTTCAAAGCTGCTGATAGTTGAATCTTTAGCCAAATTTCGGAGAATTTTCATGCCGAAAAATAAAATATTATATACGTATCTACTTGACGTAATGTGTTGGATTAAATTTAAAAAAACATAACAGTTGAAGTGTAAAAATAAAATAAAAAAAAGTCCTCTCGGCATGCCGGAAGGCGGAGGTAGATTTCACCGGGCAAACTAGGGGATAGACTATGATAGACAAAATATGAAGGTTTCCGTAGAAAGTATTTTACAATGTAATTGGAGCTCAATTAACTTTTCTTTCGTCTTACAATACATATTTTTAACATTTTATTGTCTTATGGGGACGGTAACCATCTTGTCATTTGGGGTCCATTTTTATTATACTTCTGGTCACATTGTCCTTATGTAAGGTTTGGAACTGATGTCTTAACTATCTGACAGTCTGTTACTTCTTCACGTCAAATTTTATCTCCTGCATAGATGTTGGTTGGTTCCTCAGTTTAGGGGCTGCGACAACGCGGTCAAGTAACCCCATGTACTTTGGGTGTGTGTAGAATCTGTCTGAAAAACGGTGTTAATTGTGATGGCTGTATTAGTCTGTAATTCAGGTAAGTACTGCAGACGGTCAATTTCAAGTAGCAGTTCCTAATGTTGGTACCAAATATACCGTCAACGACACCTAGCTGTGAACTTGGCTACTAGATGCCACTGCAACCAGCAACTTGCAACGAACGTTGGACTTCCCCTCTGAAGGAAAGCACACTGAGGTTTTTCAGCGCTCTTTGAAAATCCGACGACTTCAGCCGGCTTTGAACCCGCGACCTTGGGCATAGAAGTTCAGCATGCTACCATCTAGGCTACGTCACCGAAGCCACTTCCCACATAGTCAGATGGAAAACTGAATGTGATCTCGTTGTCATGGCAACCTCTGATAGCTCATCCCTCATCAATTTAGAAGCGTTGTCATGGTAACCACAGATAGCTCATCCCTCATCAATTTAGAAGCGTTTTCGTGGTAACCTCTGATGGCTCTTGGCAGTTTCTTCTAATTCTGAAATCATTTTTCTCATTCCTTGGCGTAATGGTGGGTTGTATCAAAAATTCTTTCAGACAAAAGTCTTAGGTAATTATTAGGGGAATATTGTCTATCTTGTACGGTTTTGATATTGTGCCTATTAAGAGAGATATGATTAATGTTTCCCGAAAGAAACCTTTTTACCCCATTGGTCAATGGTTGGTGCTATCAAACAACTTTTTAAACATAAATTTTTGGCACTTATCCGACACATACTATGAACTTTGAAGGGATTCGATATTTCACATATTAAGAGAGATTTAGTGATATTTCACTTTTTCGAAACCCCCCCCCCCCCCCCCCCCCCATTTTCACCCACTTCGACCGATTTTCCCCATTAACGATCTCGACCGAGATTTTATAGGGATACATATTATGTAAAAAATTCAAAGTGATTGGTGCAAAATTACGGCAGTTATCGTGTCCACAAAAAAACTGATATATATATTATTATTTCCGATTATTCCCCTTCAGGAGAGCGTGAGAACTTGAGCCAATCACAGCTTAACTTCCTTTTCCTCTCTTCTTTTCTTCCCAAAACCTCTTCATTAGTTCACTGTGCTTTTTCTTCCTTTCCTCTGTCCATATTTTCCCTGAAGTGTCCTTCCTTGAGACTTGTACAATTTTCGTGTTTCGGATTTTATTTCTAAATTGTTCTCTGTCCTTAATGTCGTCTTCAGAGATTTTAAGCAATTCCATGTCTTCATGTACTTCTTTTATCCAACTGGTCTTTAATTTACTTGCATTCACGATATTGAAAATCTTCTTAGTGAGTCTGTTCTCATCCATCCTATATATGTGTCCATAGAACTGCAGACGTCTTTTCCTAAATTTATCTATAATGGTGTCTGTATTTTCATAAAGTTCCTTTGTTGGTCTCCTGACCCAAATTCCATTACGGAAAACAGCGCCATGGATTTTCCTAAGAATGTTTCGTTCCTGTTTCTCAATATCATGAATTCTTGTCATTCCTCTAATGATGGTGGTTTCTGTCGCGTACAAGGCTTCAGGCAAGACAACTGTGTTATAAAGGCGCAATTTTGCATTGCGAGATACTGCTCTTTTGTTATAATGATTCCATGTCAGCTTGTACGCCTTATGCAATTTTACTATTCTATCTGCATTAGAAATTGTGTTCAATCCTGTGGTTTGGATGGCTTCTCCTAAATATTTGAAGTGAGTGACCTGCGAGATTTTTCCATATTGCGTTCGCAAGGTGATGTTTGCTGTTGATTTGATATCCATATACTGTGTTTTTTCATAGGAAATATCAAGTCCCGTTTTACTGGAGATTTCATGTAGTTTGCGATCTGCAAAGGCCAAGCATTTCACAGTGGCTCTTTTCCCTTTCTCCTTTCCAATTTGGATACCTTTCACATGCTTTTCCCATTCTGTGATGCTTTTGTCCAGTACGATTTTGAACATGAGTGGTGATAAACCATCCCCTTGTCGAACTCCAGTATGTATTGCAAAAGAGTTAGAGATTTCTCCCATGAGGTAGTTCCCAATAATGTTTCCTGGATGATGGCCCTGGTCTTCCTGTCAACTCCTAATTCTTCTAGTCTGTTAAACAAGGTGTGTCTGTCAAACGAATCGTAAGCTTTTTGAAATCCACAAATGTGACTGTAGTGTTCCTGCATCGTCGGATATGCAGTATGGTCTTGAGGTTCCAGATCTGCTCAATACAGGACCTTCCCTTCCTGAAACCTGCCTGATATTCTCCAATATGGTGGTCCACCTGTGGCTCGAGTCGATTCAGCAAAGCTTTAGAGAGAATTTTATAAGCGACTGGAAGAAGCGAAATTCCTCTATAATTATTCGGATCAGTTTTGCTTCCCTTCTTATGGAGTGGGTGTATCAAAGCACTCTTCCATTCTTTTGGGATTTTCTCTGTTTTCCAGACATCTGATATTATTCTGTGAATTTTTGGTGTTATGTGTTCATGATCCAATTTCGAAACTTCTGCAATAAGTCCATCTTCACCAGGGGCTCTATTGTTTTTAATGACTTGATTATGTCCACTATTTCATCATGTGATGGTGGAAGTGAATCAAGGTCGGGCACTGGTTTTGCAAATTGAAGTTGTTCAGAAGGTGCTTCGCAATTAAGGAGTGTACTGAAATATTTAGATAGAATTTCACAATTATTGCTCGTATTTGTTTCCAGAGATCCATCAGGTCGTTGGAAGCATAAACTAGGAGGTTGAAAGCCTGCTATATTTGCTCTAAAGGTCTTGTAAAAATTTCTGGTGTTGTTCTTAGTGAAGTCCTGTTCTATTTCATTTAGCCTGTTATTATCATAATTGCGCTTTTCTCAGCGAATAATTTTAGAAGTGTTTTTCCGAAACTGCACAAATTCTTGCCATTTTTCTGTTGTTTTATGGCTATTGAAATTATTCCGTGCTTTAAACCTAGATTCAATAGCATGATCGCATGTGATGTTCCACCACCTATGTTTTCTCTTTCTCGGAGGTTGACCGAATTTTATTGCTTGTTTCTTTTTCTCTGCAAGTTCAGACCAGCTCGTGGTATCCATTTGACGGATTTCTTCAATGATGTTCATCTTGTTGAATTCAAGGTATTCTGGATCATTTCGGGAAAGCTGGGTTCCCCTTGTCCTTTGTCTGTTGGGTTGAAATTTTACCTTGATTTGTAGTAAATGATGATCTGAGTCAAAGAATCCTCTCCTGGTTTTCACATTAAGGACTTCTTTAGCGTTCCTTCTAGAGATAGCAACGTGGTCAATCTGGAATTCTCCAAGTGTTTCATTGGGGGATATCCATGTTGTTAATTTACGCGTAGGCTTCTGGAATTGTGTTGACATAATTTGGAGATTGAAATTTTGACAGAAGCTTATAAGGTGTTCACCATTTGTATTGGTTCTGCTATGAGCAGTGTATAGTCCTGTAATTCTCCTATGTTTCGTTTCTTTTCCTAACTGACCATTAAAATCCCCCAGTAGAATCTTGACATGATGTTTGGGAATTTTGTTCGTGATTTCCTCCAGAAGTTCCCAGAAGTCTTCTATTACCTGATGGTCTTTCCTGTTGTAGTCATTCGTTGGTGCATGCACGTTAATCAGTGTGTATACCTTGTTTCCCGATTTTATTGAGAGTGTTGAGAATCTTTGTGATGGTGAAGTAAAATCAATTACTGAATCTGTGACGGACTTGCTAACCGCAAAACCTGTGCCAAATTGTCTTGGTCCTGTGTTGATCTGCACTGCAGGTTTTCCTTTATAGACCCTGTAATTCTCAGAATCAAAGTGATTTTCTTCTGTAAATCGTGTTTCCTGCAATGCCAAAATTTTGATGCTGAATTTATCAAGCGTATTCGTTAGATGTTTGAGTTTCCCAGGCTTAAGCAAAGTGTTCACATTAAGTGTACCAATAAAACACTTTCGTTTAGGTCGAAGAGGTTTTGAGAAGCTCCGATCCTTCTCTACATGACATGTCTGGTCCCCTTGAATCCTATGACCAGAACAGGGATCCAATCTATTGACTGGGGCCTGGGGTAGTGGAATCTTTTCCTGTCGTTCTGACATGGTTGCTTCAAGTTGAAGACTGTTTGTGGTGACCTCCGATGGAGATAACAAGATTTTAAGACTTAATTGTTGAGATTAAGCCGTACTTCGAACAGCCGCACCAACTAGGTGAACAGACGCTGCGCACTAGCCGCAGGATGCCAGAACAGACACTGGTGAGTTGGATATATGGACATCCATATACCTTTTACTCTATCAACCCCGAGCACTGGGGTGCCTCCTCCGCCTCATACGCTGTACTGAAGTCCAGCTTCTCCACCGTATTCGCCGTTGAGGTCTTCACTACTAACCCTGAGCTTGGGCCCTCCATATTTGTAACCCCTGGAGAGAGGGTGTCCCAGCATTATAATGACCCCAGGAGTTGGGCTACCTGTTGGTCCGCGGGTTCTATTGGGGGGTATTTGAACCAACCCTACAAACTCTAGGGGCCCCCTATCCGCCACCTGGGAACGCGCTCTCTAGAGGTTACAGGTTCCCCCGAGAGTGATATATATATATATACAAACATACATGCATCTCTGCTTAGTATAAAACGAAATCCCCGATTCTTGGATGTCACGGGTAATCCCGAGAACCACTGAATGGATTTTAATGCTGTTTTCACCATTCTGTAAAGGATATCTCGAGGAAGGTTTTTGTAGAAAATAATTTACTTTTGACCAAAGGAAGTCAAGCACTAACGATTTCAATGAAAAGGTCGGGAAAAAAACTGGCGTCCGTGCGCTTTTTAAGCTTACGCTGGGCAGACCGTTAAATATATCAATATACAATGAATGTAAGAAAAGTTCTACAAATAAGCCCGTGAGAGAATATCTCTATCTTCAATGCATCGCCTACTATAAGTGTCTTTACGTTTTCATTTCTTCCAACAATCTCTATTCAGTTACTGAGGCGACAGTTTACGAGCTAGCTAGGGGCGATTAAGTTTATATTTTTGCTTTATGTTTAGATACGTGCGCCCTGGTCTATTTAAATCAATTGTCTGAGCATATTTAGCCTATGCGTGCAAAATGAAAACTACAGGGTCATTATCTATGTGCGCAGCGATAAACGCGGCGATCTAAGCCGGCTGTGACTGGCACAGACCGCGGGTGGGTGTACGCGGCTCAGCCGGCGGTGGCGCTCTCCACTGACTCATATCGTTAGTTCACACGTGTTTTGTCATTCATATGGACGTGTATCTGTGAAGTTTAGACGTTAGTTTTGTATGTTTGGTGAATATTGTGATTACTGGGATTGATGGTCATGCCTAGACACCAATTCACATTGTGCGAACGTGTGTACAGGGTCTTTCATATAAAATAAGAACAGCAAGCCGCAGTTTTGTTATTCGCTGCTGCGGTGGCCTTGGTCGAGCGTGTGGCGCGCCACGGCCCCCTGCTTTAAGCGTGTACAATCCTTTATGAAATATTACCTCATAAAAGATGCTGTAAGTGTCATCCTTCCTGGGTTATACAGGCATTGTATCTGGTAACCATATTCTGGCTGAAGCGAGTGAGTTCTGCCGCTGTAATGTTTCTGATTTTCAATTTTATGCATTTTATTGAGCACTGAGTCAGTAGTGTCAAACTTATTTTCAATTACCGTACGTGAATCTGTGATAGTGAAGGTGGCACTTCATCAGGAAATTGCTGAACAAATGCATCACGTACCCGCCGAGCCGACTCGTACTCAAAATAAGTTTTACATACAAAAGTACGATGTTGTAATGATAACTGTCTCATGTTAACATCTGAGGTTCAGACTGGCGACTGAACACCTGCACGTTTATTGGAAGGTCGAGTACAGTATATACTATGCGAGTGCTTTCATTACTACAGCAGGGGACCGTGGCACGCCACAAGCTCGGCCAAACCCACTGCAGTAGTGGATAACAAAGTCGCTCACCGTTCTTGTTTTATATGAAAGACCCTGTATATCCATAATTCGTATATAAAAAGAAGAAACTCTTGTTCTGAAACGAGACGAAAATTTCTAATCGAGTTTCCAGGAAGACTTGTGCCTAATGCCAGTAAAATTAGGACGCTCGCTAAACGATTCAAGGAAACAGGCTCCGTAAATAATAAAGAGTTGACAGACATTCTTTCATCCGATGATGTCAGGTGTGTACTACAAGAGAGGGGGTTGTATTTGGAAGGAGGTGGCCATGGCCTTAGGTTAGAAACCAACCCGGCATTTTCCTGGAGTAGAGGTGGGAAACCACGGAAAACCCCATCTGGGGTGGGAATTGCACCAACGTCTTCTTAATTTTGCCTCACGAGGCTGAGTGTACCCCGTTCCAGCACTCAGAGCAGAATTCAATTTCTTGGCAGAGCCGTTAATCGAACCCAAATCTCGGTGGTTACATCCGAAAATCCTAGGCGCTGTGTCACAATGTTGTTGAGAGACGTTTTGTTGCTTCACTTTTTAAAAATTTGAATTTTATTTATTTATTTATTTATAGTATGGCTTTTAGTGCTGGGAGTGTCCGAGGTCATGTTCGGCTCGCCAGAGGCTGTAGGAGCTTCGAGCGGACACCCGTAGGGTGAGCTACAAGTTCCGTTCAAGTTCAAGTAGTTCCAACTTTCGCTACCAGATGTCACCAAAACCTAGTGGTGAACGATGAATCTTTGATAGAGCGTTTCAACGAAATATAATCTACAATTTAGCTTGACAAAAGTTTAATCGGATGGTCGCCATGTTGGTTTTTTATATAGCCATAGAGTTATGTACTATTACATGACGATTTTTACGTAGGTTCATTATTCAAACGTTGACTTCGATCGAACGATTTAAACACAAGAAATAAGAACATATTTTAGCCTCTTTTCATGAAAAAAATAGGCTTATGCGATCACCTTCTGTCCGTGTGTCTGTGTGTACGTGTGTGTTTGATGGCGTGTCCCCCCTAATAACTTCTAAACGGCTGGAGCGATCTCAATGAAACTCGGCAAGTTCATAGCACTATTCCAGGCGACTCCGACCATGCCCTTCAAATTTTGTTACGTCTCACCAATGCAACATGGCGGCTGTGCGATATTTCACCAATATCTCCAAAACTATTCCCGGTATCACCCTGGAATTGTTTATGGTGACAAAGAAAACTACTAGAAGTTCATCTATGTGACTATTCAAAACCTGGTAACTACAAAACCAACATGGCGGCCAAGCGAATTTGCGACTTTTAAATAGACGTTCCTCAAAATTTAACCAGCCAAACGAAATAAAACATGGTACAGTATATGTTTATACACATTGTAATGCACCAACATCTAACTTCGTTCATAACTTGTTTTCATAACCTCAAGATGGCGGCTGTTCGAAATATTTCACCGGCATTCTATATCTCTGAAACTATTAGCGGTATCACCCTGAAATGTTGTACGGAGATAAAGGGCACCACTGAAAGTTCATCTATAAGACTTTCAAAAACCGGTTAACTACAAAACGAATTTGGCGGCCAAGCGAATTTGAATATTTTAAATTGACCTTTCTCGCGATTTAATGATCTAAACGCAATGAAACTTGGTACAGAAAATTTGTAATTCACTGGTATCTAATTTTCTTCAATTGTTTACATATCCTCAAGATGGCGGCTGTGCGAATTTTTAAATTAAGTTTTTATTTCTTGTGTGGTAATCATGCAATCGAATTGAAAGTTTGAATAATGAACCTACGCAATAATTTTCCTTTAATTGTTCATGACTCTATGGCCTATGCAGTTCATATAACAATCCAACATGGCGATCATCCGAAATATTTCGATGGATCTCAATATCTACGAATCTATTACAGCAACTGAATTTTGTAATGTTCATAGGGGCAATGAACCTAATTTCACCTATAGGACTTTCAATAACCTGGTGATCACAAATCCAACATGGCGCCGATGCGAAGTAAAAATATTCACATGGTCGTTTCTCGCAATTTAACCATACGAGTGCAGTGACACTTGGTACAGTAAATCAGATACAAATGTTAATCCATTGGCATCTACTTTTTTCAATTGTTCCATAAACACAAGATGGCAGCTGTGCGAACCTTCCACTAATTACTCCTGTGTGAAGCTAAATTTGATAGGTTAAGAATGTAAACAACACTCTTAAATTTCTACGTTCGTTGCCAAGAGCCGACTGCGGTGGCGTCTAGTAGCTAAGTTCTGAACTTGGCCTAGTAGTCGTTGACGGTGGCACTTGGCTGCAAAAGTAGGAACTATTTGAAAAATTCTAAGTTGCAGTACTTAAATTTAAAAAAAAGATAACATACACTAATACAGTCATCACAATTAACACCGGTTATCAGACAGATTCTACACACACCCAAAGTACAAGGGGCTACATGACCGCGTTGTCGCAGCCCCTAAACTTAAGAACCAACCAACCAACTAATAGTACATAACTCTGTGGCCTAAATATTATATAAAAATCCAACATGGCGTCCAACCGAAATACCTAGATGGTTCTCAATATCTACGAGTCTATTACAGTAATCAAACAGATCTTTTGTATGTTTAAAAAGGCTGTGAACATAAATAGGATTTATATGAAAATAGGCTGTTTAGTTCTCCCTGGAAATACTTGTTTAGATTGATCTACAAATGGTAAATGAGCGCACTATAGTAGCTGATGTATGCTCGGTATACCGCGGTAGTAAAATGTTTCCGGTTTGCCCATCAAATTCAGATAAAAATCAAGACGTCAGTGTACAGCTATCGCAATGATACAGGTTATCAGAAAAATTCCTCACACGGATTCAAGTACACGGAGATAACTGATCACGATATCTCAAAGACGTTTCGCTAAGATGTGTGTGTTTAAGTCTTCAGTCTTTTGACTGGTTTGATGCAGCACTCCATGCCTCCCGGTTTCATCTCTATATAGCTACCACACCCTACATCCGAGGCAATCTGTTTAACATATCCTAACCTTAGTCAACCCTACAGTTCTTGTCCCTGACCCTTCCTTCCCTAACTAAGCTTGATATTCCTGGGTGTCTTAGTAAGTGTCCTACCAACCTATCGCTTCTCTTCATTAGCAGTCGCCAGAAACATCTCTCCTCTCCCACTAGTCTTAATACCTCCTAATTTGTAACCCTATCTACCCATGTGTTCTTCATCATTCTCCTGTAGCACCACATTTCAAACGCTTCAATTCTCCTCTTTTCTGCTGTTCCAACAATCCAAGTTTCACTTCCATAGAGCGCCACGCTCCAGACAAAGGCTTCCAAAAGTGAATTCATAATACCTAAATCTATATTCGATGTCAACAGATTCATTTTCTGTAGAAATGCTTTCCTTGCCTGAGCTTTCCTTGCTTCGTCCATCTCTGGTTATATTTCTTCCTAAGAAACAGAAGTCTCGTACTTCCTTTAGCTTTTCAACCGCCAATTTGACCTCCGTAGAAGGATTTGATTTATTTCGGATGCAATACAATATTTTTGTTTTACATTTATTAATTTTCATCATGAATTCTTTCCGTAAGACGGAGTCCATACCTGTCAAAAACTCATTCAAATCCTCTGGCGTCTTGGCCAAGATGACGATGTAATCAGCAAATATCAGAGTTGAAATTATTTCTCTTTGAATCTTTATTCTCTCTTTAAATTTGCCAGTTTCCTTCATTGCTTGTTCAATGTAAATATTGAGAAATAGCTCCCACGTTTGAATCTATTACTGCTACGGTAAGTGAAGCTCAATATAGCGGTGTGGTGGGTTAGTGCCTGTAACCTTGTTACTGACCGTAGACCGCTCATGGCTCTCCATCCACATCCAACCCAAAATGTCCTTTTGACGTTCGTCTGGTATGATGTGCTGTAAGTTGGATCCTCTCCCTGGTGTAGTGGCTAGCGTTCTTGACTCTCACTCCGGAGGCCTGGGTTCGATTTCCGAAATTCACGGAGCTAAGTGACCACGTTGTCTAAGCACCTGACAGGAAACAACAACAAGTTTCTAAAAATAATCTTCTTCTTCTTCTCCTTCAATACCCTTATGACTTCAAGAGCCGGGGTAGCCTCGTTTGAGCCATTTCTGCCATTTGTTTGTGGCACACGGTAGCTGGAAATTTTTGAGGGAGTGGTTTTGGAAAAGGGACGGAAGTGGATGGGACGGAAACAATGAGCGTGCGTGGTGGCGTAGCTCGGTACAACGACGTACTGTAGGCCATGTGCCTATGTGGAATGTAAATCGCATAGGTTTACCTCAAGGTTTGGAGGCCCCATTAAAGAAATTCCTACAATAAATCATCATCAAGTTGTCGTTCTTTTGTGTGAAAATATTCATTATATCATATTTGCTGAAAACAATTACGATTTATTATATCTTCATACTTTTGCTATATTCTTATTTAATATAAGCACTCGATACCTCGAGTGCTATATCGCATCAAAAACACTCCAAACAACGTAGGAATTCAGTATATTAACACCGACTACTAACAATAATTGAAACTCGTTAGTCCAAACGTATCACTGGGAGAAATATACTTATTGCACACCAAATTTTTATCGTGCCTATACTTGGCAGTGGGCTATATCGGCAAAGTGAGGCCACTTTCAATATCATCGCTGGCATGGGTTCACTAACTGGCCATTATACAGCGCAGCTCGCATCAAGTAGGCAGTGGATTGCTCCCGCATACCGTAGTTCAACTAATGCAGATCCATTGGATAACTTTGTATTAATTAAATATTTATTTTCGATTGCAAAATGCACAATATAACGCTCAATTGTATAACGGCTCAGTACTCAAAAAACAATAAATATAAAAAAATCAAGCAAAAAAATACAACTCTGTTGGGATTAGAACCCCAGCCGACCGGTTGAGAGACCAACGCTGTAACCACAGACCTAATTACAGTATGTCCTCCAAAACTGAATTTTATGAATCGATTAAGATACGACGTCTTAGCCAATAATGACATTGACTAAACGATTTCTTCACTGGAGTATATTTGTCCCAATCTCTCAATCCTTTTCTCCCATGTATTTGTTTAACTTTTCTTCCTTCTTCAATTCTCGTAACATGTCCGTACCATCTCAACTGACGTTCCTCAACCACTACACCCATTACGTTTTGTCCTAATTCCTCTCCAATTCTCTCATTTCGAACTCAATCTCTTCTTGTCTTTCCTACTGCTCTCCTCACGAACTCCATTTCTAATCCTACTCTCCATACCACACAGCGTAATCGGTGCCATTATTGCATTATAGATTTGCTTTTTGGTCTTAAGACTTATTTCCTTCTTCCCTACTTTGTGGTATTCATCTGATAATAAGCTTTCTTAGTTCTATTTAGTACCTCGGGTTCAATTTTTCCATCATTACTTAATATGGTTTCTAGATATTCAAACTTTCTACTTTCTTAAGAGGTTCCATTACAGAGGATATTGAGCTCTTCTTCATGTTTATTCTCTTTTGAGACCTTCATTACATTACTTTTCTCTTCATTCACTATCATTCCCTTCCTTTTCAATTCTGCATACCATTCCACCACTGATTACTGAAGTCCTTTTGGAGTCAGCTAAAAGAATCGTCGGGTCTAAAATAAGAGCTTCCTTGGATGGCCGATAGATTATTAAATAGGCTATGTTGGTTTCTAACTTCCGTATTTCACCAAGCAACGTACTTCTTCGTATATCGTACTTATATTTTGCTTTCTAGAATTGAAAAGCTCTGTCACATAGAGCAATATCCCAGCACAGACCACGCCAATGCGAGCACTTAGTGCTTGCGCGCCCCGGTGCCGCACCGAGCAGCACCGGAGCTTTTCCCCTCCCACCCCTCCTTCCTCTCCGTGTAGTGGCGGTAGCACAGTCAGAATTGGATGATGAGCAATGAATCACTGACCTCGCTTTCATAAAATACATCACGGGGTTTTTAAATGATTTTATTATCTCGTTGCAATGCAAAAATAAATTAATCAGTACTATGTGTGACCGTGTTGATAGTTTCAAATTGCAGCTTGCACTTTTTAGAAGTCAGCTTCAAGAAGGGAATTGGGAATTGAATTTAAGGTCACCACGTACTCTTACACGATGGAAAAGTCTATTTTTGTGGCATCACTTCACTAAGTATTTTCTGGGTTTATGCTCAAGGTACAGCTATCACATATAAGAAGCGGTATATCCTGAACGTTTTTTGACCATGTAGTGTTACTTTGCTTTTATAGGATGTGTGAAATGAATACAAATTTGGACAGATACATTTTCAAAAAAATGTTGTATAAGTTACTTCAGGTACACATTTCTCAGTTGTTTTTCAATCAAATATTCTCAAATTTTGTTCATATACTTGGAATGTATCATGGCAGATGAGTAACCACTTTGTTTCATTATTATTGGGACAGAATGCAAGAAAAAATCTGAACTCTTTCTTTTTAAATTTATTCAAATATATGTATCAATTTTTCTCTTTCCAATCCATGCCTACTATGTTTTGGAATTGAAAATAGGTTAACATTCGAGTACTCCATTAGGCAAGTTAATGTAAACAAGTAGTTCCGTGAAGAACTATACAGCCTATTTTCATGTATCCTACTTATGTTAATTGCCTCTATCTACATACAAGATTTCAGCTTGATTGCTGTAATAGATTCGTAGATATTGAGAACCGACTAAATACTTAGGATGGTCGCCATGTTGGATTTTATATATGTAGGTCCTAGAGTTATGTACTGTTACGTGAAGATTATTGTGTACGTGTAGCATTCAAACTTCAATCGCATGATTAGGAGAAAAGAAGTAACAAGGAGATTTTAAAATCTTGCACAGCTGCCATCTTGTGGTTATGGAAACAATTGAAATAAATTAGATGCCATTGGATTAACATTCGTATAAGGATTTACTGTACCAAGTTTCACTGCACTCGGATGGTTAAATTGCGAGAAACGTCCATGTGAATATTTATACTTCGCGTCGCCGCCATGTTGGATTTGTGATCACCAGGTTATTTAAAGTCCTATAGGTGAACTTAAGATCATAGCCCCTATGAACATAAAAAAATCAGCTTGATTGCTCTAATAGATTCGTAGATATTCAGAGCCGTCTAAATATTTCGGATGGTCGCCATGTTGGATTGTTAAATGTATAGGCCATAGAGTCATGTACCATTAAAGGAAAATTATTGCGTAGGTTCTTTATTCAAACTTTCACATCGATCGCATGATTACGACACAAGAAATAAAAACTTAAAGTTCGCAAAGCCGCCATCTTGAGGTTATGTAAACAATTGAACTAAATTAGATACTAGTGTATTACAATGTGCATAAGCATTTCCTGTACCAGATTTCATTGCGGTTGGAACATTAAATCGCGAGAAAGGTCTATTTTAAATTTTCAAATTCGCGTGGCCACCATGTTCGTTTTGTAGTTAACCGTTTTTGAAAGTCTTATAGATGAACTTCCAGTAGTACCCATTATCTCCGTACAAAATTTCAGGCTGATACCGCTAATAGTTTCAGAGATATAGAATTCCTGTGATATATTTCACACATCCGCCATCTTGTGGTTATGTGAACAATTGAACCAAGTTAGATGTCGGTACATTACTATGTGTATAAACATAATATATATTATTCTGTACCAAGTTTTATTGCGTTTGGTTGGTTAAATCGCGAGAAACGTCTATTTAAAAGTCGCAAATTCGCGTGGTCGCCATGTTGGTTTTGCAGTTACCAGTTTTTCAAAAGTCACATAGGTGAACTTCTAGTAGTTTCCTTTATCACCGTACAAAATTCAAGGGAGATATCGGGATTAGTTTCGGAGATATTGAATGCTGTTGAAATATTTCGCCCAGCCGCCATGTTGAATTGGTGAGACATAACAAAATATGAAGGGCGCGGTCGGGGTCGTCCGGAATAGTGCTATGAACTAACAGAGTTTCGTTGAAATCGCTCCAGCCGTTTAAATGTTATTAGGGGGACACTCACACACACTCCTCACACACACACGCACACAAACACGGACAAAAGGTGATCTCATAAGCCTTTTTTTTTTTTCAAAATTGAAAATAGGCTAAGAATTTAGCCCTCTATCTTGAATGGTTTCCTAGTTATTGGTACCTAAACATGAAAATTGAGTATTAACGGAAAACAGCTGGCAAAGTTAAAAGTGTATTATTAATTTTCAAAAACGAATTTAAGGTAGTTGTAGACATGAAAACCCCAACAAACTATATATATTTGGATTCAGAAAAGAATGAAGATTTTTATGGCGCCAAAATCAAAAAATCGATGTTTACATCCTGCAAGAGTACGTGGTGTCCTTAAGTGCTTATGAACACTTCAGGGAGTACACAAAAGCGTTACAGTTATTGCATGAGGAATTTGAAGATAGGTTTGAAGAAATAAAACAAGTAAAACCGGCACTCAATGTTTTTATGACGCTTTTTTCAGTGCGCCCAGAGGATGCCGCATCAAGTCTCCAAGTTGAGCTGATAAAAGTACAGGGCGATTCAAATTTGGCAGACCGCGGTTACCATTACAATGGTGATTTGATTCAATTATATAAAAGCGTTGAGGAACAAGAATTCCCGAGGATTCACGCCCTTTCCCTGAAATGTGTTGCTAAGTTCGGAACAACGTTCGTTTATGAAATACTGCAGATTCCAAAGGGTGTGGAAATTATATCCAGGACAGATGGAGGTTTATTCAATCTCAACAGATTACGTGCAAAAACTAAAGTGTCAGCTACATCCGTTCTTGATCTCCAGTATGCTGATGACAATATCATCTTAGCAAATTCAGATGAAGATCTTCAAACCACCCTGAATGTGTTCAATGAGGCATACAGAAGCATTGGTCTGGACATAAACACCAATAAAACACAGGTTATTCATCAGCCTACATCACATGACAGGGCTACTGCTCCTGCTATCATGATTGATGGACATAAACTAAAGAATATAGATCTTTTTCCCTATTTGGGTAGTCACCTATCAGCAAATGCGAACATTGACGCTGAGATTCAACACCGGCTCCATTGTGCCAGTGCTGCCTTTGGTCGTTTGCTCGTTCGCGTGTTTGACAACCACGACATTAGCATTCTAACAAAATTATACGTTTATCAAGCTGTTGTAGTTCCCACTCTGCTTTATGGCTGCGAAACCTGGGTTACTTAGAGAAGGCACCTCGTATCTTTAGAATAATACCATCAACGATGCCTTAGGAGAATTCTTGGTATTAAATGGCAAGACCGGCGCACTAACACAAGTGTTTTAGAGGAAGCTAGCACTATTAGTATAGAGGCTCTCATTATAAAACACCAACTTCGATGGACAGGACATGTAGTTCGCATGCCTGAGTCCCGCCTCCCAAAACAAATCTTATATTGCCAGCTGAATGTCGCTCAGAGAAAGCAGGGTGGGCAACAAAAACGCTACAAAGATGTTCTGAAGACCAACTTGAAGAAATGTCAAATTGATACAGGTAACTGGGAGGCTGTCGCATCCGACCGATCAGAGTGGCGCCGCAACGTCCATCAAGGCCACTTGTACTTCGAACAAGAGAGAAGAAGGCTTCTGGCTGAAAAAAGAAATGCCAGGAAAGAGCGCATGATTCGCAGAATGATCAACCCCCAAGATCCATTGGCTGCTCAAGACCTTGTGTGCCAATATTGTGGAAGAGTCTGTGGTTCTCGGATCGGACTGTACAGTCACCAAAGAACTCACGCAATATGATTAGGCCTAATGTTGGATTACAGAGAAGATTTACATCAATGTAACTTGGAAGACAATCATACTCGTATCACGAGTGATAGCCTAAATAAATAACTGCAGGTGAGTTATTATGTAAGGTAGTTTTTGTTATACCATTTCTCAATGTTTTAGTAGATCTTGTAGTTAAGCGAGTTCATTTCTTCACCTGAAATATTACATTCTTCTTCTTCTGCTTCTTCACCTCAATCGCTGGGTTGGTGGGTAACAGGCAGGTCTTCCAAAACATCTTCTTTCTCTGGCCTGGATTTTCAAACGGCAATAAGTGTGCTTGCCTTTAATGCTGTATATGAATTGAGTCCTTGGTCTTCCTCGACTCCTCTTCCCTTCTAGCTTCCCTTCGAAAAGTGTGGTGCACCAGTCAGAATGACGAATCAAATGGCCAACAAAACTATTCCTTCTTCTGTTTAAGGATTCAACCAAGGTACGTGTCTCATTTGCTCTTTTGAGAACATTCTCATTCGTAATTTATCAGTCCAAGGTATCTTTAGTATTCGTCGCCAACACCACATCTCGAATGCCATAAATTTTGATACATCTGCTTGTCGCAGAGTCCATGTTTCAGAGCCATAACTTGCAATACTCCAAACAAAACTTTTCACGAAGTGTTTTCGCACCTCTAAGGTAACAACAGTCTTTGATGCTGGAAGTTTTGAGAAGGTTTCCTTTGCCTGTGCGATTCGAGAGTAGAACTGATAAATTTTGTCTTTACACTAAATTCTACTAATGTATGGGAGGGGGCCCTACATGAGTTTGGAGATTATATTCCAACATCCGACTCTTTACGTGAGATATCATGAGTCTTCTCTTTATCCAGCAACATTAACAGATAAATGACGTCGGTTTTCAGCGGTGTATTGTTGTATTAATTTAAGAAGCGCGATGTGAAGAAAGACGACAGCTAATATATATGCCTGGTTTAAAGGTTTAGAAAGTTGGTGGGGATACAATAGCGACGCTGTCCTTGTTTTCAAAACATATGCTAATATTGGTCTTTGTTAGGCTGTCATGTCAGTGCGCATGTTGGCAACAATGCATAAGATCGAGCGCTCCAAGCCCTCTTCCATGCTCTGCTACATTCGAATAGCGTCTGGCTGTCTTAGGTACCGCGTGCCACCTCTCTTTGACGAACAACAGGGGTTAGCGGCAAGAAATAACCCTTGCATGCTCCAGGCCGAATGAAACGCTCTGCCTATATTATACAGTACAAGAATGAGGAAGCAGTTTATCACGTATGCAGTGATTTAGTTGGAAAAACATATTTACAGGAACTCAACTTATTAATTCAGCAATTTCCAAATGGACTCGTATTGGGTGTCAAAATCAGCGGCCTCGTGTTTCCGACAAGTTCTTTCATCAGCTAAAAGTCTCCCATTTCGTAGCCATGACTTGACATATGGTTGTGGGTTAAATAAATGCACAGGAGGTCCTACGATGCTTATGAAAATAAGTCCGCTTGATCTTTCAACCAGCAGCCTATTTCTCTTTTCGGTGTGGATCTCATTCATGGTACTGAAAGCTCTTTCTGCTTCTGCTGAAGAGATGTGAATGGTCTGTACAGTCTTGATTAAAGGCATCAGCTCCACTGGAATTTCGTTGGTCTCGACATACTTTCTAAAAGCATTAATGTACCTCCTCTTGTCTGATATGTGGAAAAAGTCACAAAGGTTGCCGACATTCTCATCACCATAGCAGATATCCAAAGTAGAAGTGGAAGGCCAATTATTTTTGTATAGTACCTTTGAATCACTGATAACTTTTGTCATTCTCTCATGTCTCTGCTGATTAGAGCTGGAACCAAGATGAGATGATGTGGACACATTTTCCATAAGCCTGTTATTTAAATTGTTCACAAGACTTCTGAAAAACTGCTTTCTGTCAATTTTTACAACTTTTTTAGAATCATGTAATCCTACGTTTCTAAACTTTTTGTTTTCTGCTGCTTTAAGAACTGTTCTGTAGTATTCTCCAGAAGCTGAGTTACACATAGATTCAAACACTTTTATAGTGCGCTTGATTGCATGTTGAGCCCCTGTCAGACTTGTCTCTCTTTTCTGCAACTCTAATGACAAATCAGCTAACTCAACAAGAGCATCATACATAATTGCATTATTTTCTAGAAATTCTACACAAGTTAACATATTTTCTAGACCTTGGAATTTTGCCCTTTCTTTGGAGTCTCTCTGGTGGTTATTTTTGGCCTCACTAAAATGTTTTACTAGAGCACTGTAGTTTTCCCAGACAGCTTTTACAATTCTCTGGCTTGAAACTACCCATCTTATTGTAAATATTTTCCCAATCTTCTTAACTCTTTGTTCCAGTGAAGCAGCACAAATGTTGAGTTCCCTTTGATTTTTGGGAGACATGCTGTATAAAGAATACAATTTGTCAAAGAATGAATGGAAATGGTTAACACCTGTAACTTCATTCTTTGTATCAGAAACGGCCAATTCCAAGCGATGGTTTAAACAGTGCCAGTTTACTATATCTGGAAATAACTTTAAAAACTGTGCTCCAACTCCATTTTTTCTACCTAACATTACAGAGGCCCCATCACATGCTAGACCAACTAAATGTTCTGCCAGAAAGTTTTCATTCATCCCATATGAAGAAAGATTCATCAATATTTCTCGAGTAATAACATCTGCTGTAGTTGATTCAAGTTCTATCAAGTCCCAGAAAAAGGAAACAACTTCAGAGTTATCTGAAAGAGCACATCTCAAACATAATACTAACACAGATTTTACACTAACTGTTGTTGATTCGTCAATCATAACACTGATTTTCCTCTGATTTTCTGTTATAGATTTTGCTATTTTATTTCTCATTTCCTGTGAAATGTGTTCAATAATATTAGCACAACTAAAATTTGTATGAAGAACTCGTCCCACATCTAAACCATTTAATTGTTGAAGTTCAACATAAGCCTGTAGGTCTACGAAGGGTCTATTTCTTTTCGCAATTGAGTATGCTGTTCGAAATACTCGAACGGTGGTTTCTAGGTGTTTAACATTCATAGTGTCCAAGCAACTTTCAAATATCTTTTTATTGGATTCTGATTGTTGTAACATAGCTTTTTTTTGTGAGATTCTGAATTTTTGTGCTCAAATATTTTTTTCCTAAGGCTTGTTTGTTGTTGATTAATATTATTTCCGTTGGGATGAACCTTGCATTCTACCCATACTTTCATTAGCTTAAGTCCTGCCCCTTTAGAAACTCCTAATCCTAATTTACTTTCCTCTTTACATATATTGCAGACTAAATTTTTTTTCCTGCAAATAACCACTCGTTCTCTGACAAAAAAAATAACGGTACTGAGACTCGTTCCAACAGTCTGGAAAATCTTGTTTTCGGTAGGTGGGTCCTTGAATTTCACAGTCGATGGTAGAACCATAACCTAGATTCTCCCTTGAATCTGTATCACACGTTTCAGCAACATTTAACCCAGGGTCTATCTCTATACTCACGTCTTTAATGAAACTAATGTTCTCGGAACTCCATTCAGTTTCGTTTTTACTTGAGCCATCACACACCTTTTTTAATATTCTTTGATTCTTCATCGTCATCCCAGCACGTTTTTTTTTTAACCCAGCCACTTAGGTAAACTCATTGTCATAAGTTGTGACTCACAACTCACTTTCACAGTCACTGGAAAACTTGAAAGGTACTACGGGGCTACTGATGTTCATTAACTGCAGAGAGATTCCGTAACATCTGCTTCACAGCAACACATCGAGCAAAACATAAAATAAAACTTGGATTCACACAAACATAACGAGCGGAAGAAAGTTGTTGTGCTCACTTCCCGCTCTCCGTATCCAGTAGCAGTGTAGCCAACCTTAGAGAACCAGAAAAACACCCAGGTGTGTAAAAGCGACCGTATTTTATGAACATAAAACCGTAAGGTTCGATATTAGTCCGCTAGAGTACTCCCGTGTCGTTTCAGCGCTATGTATAGATTATACACGATTTTCTTACTGAATGTAAAATTGTTACGTCATTCTAAAGCGGGGAGATATTTTCCGGAACGGCGTTCCGGCCCGTTCCTGTCCAACTAAACCACTGCACGTATGTGATGTTTGGAATCCATATTGTCAGTGCTGCCTGCCCTGTCAGGGTAGGGACACCAAGAGCCCGCTGATGAGCCAGCTTGGTGTCCTAGGTGAAACCCCACACAAGACACGACACTAAGCCAGGAAAATTGCTGAGTTTTAATTCACTGGCTGTGAAAGCCAATATACCGAGGTAGCATCTTTTTTATGCCTTTAGGGAGGTTATGGCTGCTTGAGCTTTTAGTTATCGCATTTAAGAGGCACAGGTGTGCTTCATAAAAAGGGAGGTAGCACGCAGTTCGCTACTCTTGAGAGGGTCCGGGTGGGGACACTGATGAGCCAGCTTGGTGTCCTAGGGGAAACACCACACAAGACACGGCACAAACCTAGAAAATTGCCGAGTTATAATTATATACTCTTTCGGTCGGTCAACACGCTTCTACCCAACTATATTAGGCTTACACTGCCGGCCGGTGGCTTCAGAGGCGTAGTAGGTAGCATGCTGAGCTTCTATGCCCAATATCGTGGGTTCAAACCTGGCCGAAGTTGTCGGATTTTTAAGGGCGTTAAAAGTCCTTCAGTATCCTTCCTTCGGAGGTGAAGTAAAGCCGGCGGGCCCATTTCATAGATTTATGGCATGTAAAAGAACCTTCCATAACTACAATTCAGTGAAGCTAAATTTGTAGGAAAAAAACTCCGATATATTTCTTGGTTTCTTGTGTGGGGTTTGCCTAGGAACAACAAGCTGGCTCATCAGCGGACTCTAGGAGTCCATGCCCGGACCCCCACAGGAGTAGCGCGCAGTTCGCACCGAAGGTGGCAGTTGCGTGGAAACACACCACACATCACTCAAACAGCTCAGTGCACAATCCACAATTATCTCACCATAACAGTCACATAATCACACCAAACAAACTATCAGTATCTCAACAAGAAATCACATACCTTGACTAGTTGTGCTAGATCCATTACTATTGCAATTAAATACAAGTGTATTATCATAACCATACTTGTAGACATAGATTTAATAGCCCAAGTGTAAAGGATCTCAGAAAGGGCGCTTGACAATCGAAACTGGTCTTCCAAGTGCATTTATTTACCTTTACTTTTATCGCTGAGGCCACTAGAGCGCGCGAGATCTCCTCTTTTTAACCCTCCACGCTTTCATCCTTTCGGAATGGGATTTCTTCCATTCACCCGAGTATAGATATCTCTTGCTGGGTTTTACTTCCTCTTGATGAACCTGATGGATAGGCGGCTTCGGTGGCGTAGTTGGTAGCATGCTGAGCTTCTATGCTCAAGGTCGTGGGTTCAAACCCGGCTAAAGTCGACGGATTTTTCAAGAGCGTTAAAAATCCCTCAGTATGCCTTCCCTTGGAGGGGAAGTAAAGCCGACGGTCCCATGTCATAGAGTTATGATAAAAAACCTTCCACTAATTACACTGGTGTGAAGGTAAATTATAGGTTTAATTTCACTAACGCCCTTAGGTTCCAACGTTCGTCACTAGGAGCTGACTGCGTTGTAATCTAGTAACCAACTTCAAAAATAGTTGTCGTTGACAGTGGCGTTTGGTAGCAAAAGTGGGAACTACTTGAAAATTGAATGTCTGCAGGCCTTACTTGAATTACAAACAGATAACACACACTAATACAGCCATCACAATTAACACCGTTTATCAGACAGATTCTACACACACCCAAAGTACACGGGGCTACATGACCGCGTTGTCGCAGCCCCTAAACTGAGGAACCAACCTGACGGAGTTTTTGTTTCAATCGGGTTTTGAGCAAAATATCTGATTCAGAAATGTCAAACTTTAACAAGTCCTTATCCACTTCCACCAGCCAATGAGGCATCACCTTTAAACCTCAGAAGTATGATAATAGACGGCTGGAGAATCTACTGACTGGCATTCTGAGGAGGTGGGCATAGAAAGTTATTCCCCAAGTGTATTTATTAACCTCATTTTGAAGGGAACCACCCATTCCAATTGAGTACAAACTTGTTGACCGAAGGGGCAGATGACCTCGTATTTCCGCCCCTTTAATAGTACATTATGCAACGAGCCTATAATGGCAATAATTAAGACACGAGTATGTTTATAAAACGAGCGTATGCGAGTTTTATAATTTCCATACGAGTGTCTTAATTACCATTATAGGCGAGATGCGTACGACTGTTTATGTTCGACAATAATTATTATAACTATTTTATGTTCGAATAAAAATATTCATAAATATCTGTCGAGATTTCGCCAGTTTTATGTACTGAACTGACCGCATGGGACGCAGAGAATGTCTTGTATTTGACCATGGCCTCCTCGATTACCCTACTGTGACACTAGGCCACGCAGTGAAATTTAAATTAGAAGGCCGTGGAACTCAGCGCAGGTGCGATTCTATAACTATCTAATTGGTCAAACAGCTGTTTCTTGAGCAATGATTGGTGGGAGAAACTGTTTCATAATGGAAAATAGTGTTATAATGACCATCATTATGATACAACAAAGCAACAACAATTAACTAACCTGTTGACTGACTGAAAAACATTAAATGTTGATTGACTCACCTGATCATTCTGACTTACTTGACTATGTCCTGTGTCCCCTTTCGGAGCAAACATCCTCCATTGGTCTCTTCTCCCGGCAATCTGTTGAAGATCTGCCCAGAATTTGCCATCTTCCCTCATCTCGTCCTCCGCGCTTCTTTTCCAGGTCACCTTAGGTCTTCCCCTTTTTCTTGTTCCTTGCGGCATCCATCTACTGTAACTGCTTCTTTCTCTATGGCATTCCCCCAGGCGCTCACATCTAGTGGGACGTAGGTTGGCGACCACGGGGCCCCAGCTGAGTCCGGCATTGCTTCCACTTACTTGTGCCGGGCTCCTCTCTGTCTTCTCTCCTGTCAACCTCACTCGGTCAACTCTTGTTCTCTTCCCTCCCCGACGGTATTAGGGTATCCGAGGTCTAGGGAGTCTCTTCCTTTCGCGCCTTAATTGGCCCTTGTCTCATCATTTCTGATTCCCTCCTTCTGCGAGGGGTCACCCTTCTTTTTCTTTCCATGTTATCTCCTGCCTTCTCCTCAAGGCCCTTAAGGAGGCAGGGTGTATGTATCCCCACCATTTCTGGTGCACCCTAGATATTGCTACACCCTCAGGGGCTCACGGCTGGTGAGTTCGGGATTTGCGACCCCTTAGGGATTCCTGAGCAGGGTCTGGTTTCCCCCTTTTGTCCCTTACCTGTGGGGTGGACCATCTCCTCTTTCACTTTTCTATCTGCCCTTCATGGCTCGCCTTCTTTCCAAGTCCCTCAATCCGCATTCTTCGAGGGTTGAGGGCATTTCTTTTCCTCCTGTCCTTTATTTGCCTTTTCTTCTTCTAGTATGTAGCTTAGTAGTTAGTTTTAGTTTTAAGTTTCCACTTCATTTTCATCTTTACGATCACCCCAACCATCAAGGGCCGATAACCTAGATGTTAGGTCCCTTAAAACAACAATTATCATCATCATCTCTATGGCATCCTCTTTTCTCAGACAGTGACCTATCCATCCCCATTTTCTCCTTTTAATCTGATGTTTAATATAGAGCCTACGTGGATTAGGTAGCAGCACGCCGGCCTCTCACCGCTGGGTCCGTGGTTCAAATCCCAGTCACTCCATGTGAGATTTGTGCTGGACAACGCGATGGCAGTCAGGTTTTTCTCCGCGTACTCCGGTTTTCCCTGTCACAATTTCATTCCAGCAACACTCTCCACTATCATTTCATTTGATCTGTCATTCATTTAATCATTACCCCAGGGGAGTGCGACAGGCTTTGGCAGCCGGCACAGTTCATATCCTCGCCGCTAGATGGGGGCTTCATTCATTCAATTTCCTGGCCCAGTCGGTGGAAACAGGCTGTGGATTTTCATTTTCTATCTGATGTTTTATTTAGGTCTCTCCTGTCCTCTTCAAGAGTTCCTCGCTTGTAACGGTTACTGGCCAATGTATCCGCAGGATTATTCTGAGGCTACGGTTGATGAAAACCTGCAAATTCCTGTTGATCTGTGTGGTTGCTTTCCAGGCCTCGCATTCATACAGGAGGACTGCTTTTACATTTGTGCGGAAAATTCGTAGTTTGGTCTTAGTTGAAATATCACGTGCTTTCCCTATTGCATATAGTTGGACAATTGCAGAGTTCGCCTTCTGGACGTGGCTTTTGACATCGGCGCCGGTACCACCGTCTTCGGTAATTATACTACCTAGCTTTTGGAAATCTGCCACCGACTCAATCCCTTCTCCATTTATCTGGAACCTCTTTTCATCATCCATCCACTAGCAAGTTAATTGAGGTCAAGCAGTACACAGGACGTAGTTCAAGGAAATTGGATTGAGGCTGACCAGCAAACTGAGTTCCCCGCTCTTGGAGACAATCTCTGAGAGAAACAGGTTATCTTGCCAGTCGGCACGGTAGCGAAGAGAGAGACTCGTATCTGACATTAAGTGCGTTTGTTCGTCGTCAAAGCTGAATGTATAGATATATTAAATTGAATCTTCCAACTATTGTGGAGCTGTATTGAAGGCGAGTTATTGGAAAGCAATTCGATATGAAAGGAATGACTTTCTACTCGTATGAAGTAACCATGGTCCCTATTCTGATGAGACTTGCTATAATACTGCAGAGTTGTCATTGTAGCTCAGGGAAAGGAACGGTGCAAGCGTAAATGCGATCCTGCGATGGATTGTGGCACCATGTATAAACGATAATAATTACTGTTTCGTTAGCAAGATTATAAACCCGAGAGAGGTCGCGTCCGGACATTTAGACCGTATGTATACTGTTTTTGTTTTCAGCCTATTTTCATTTATGAAAGAATAGGCTTGCGAGATCACATTTTGTCCGTGTGTGTGTGTGTGCGTCCGTTTGTGAGTGTCCCCCTAATAACTTCTAAACAGATGGAGCGCTTTCAATGAAACTCGGTAAGGTCATAGTACAATTACGGCCGACCCCGACCATGCCCTTCAAATTTTATTACGTCTAACCAATCCAACATGGCGGCTGTGCGAAATATTTCACTTGCATTCTATATCTCCGAAACTATTACCGATATCACCCTGAAAATTTGAACAGTGATAAAGGGCACTACTAGCAGTTCACCTATGAGACTTTAAAAAACATATTAACTACAAAACAAACATGGCAGCCAAGCGAAGATGAAACTTTTAAATAGACTTTTTCTCTCGATTTAACCATCCAAACGCAACTGAACTTGGTACAGCAAATCTATAAATACAATGTAATGCACTGGCATCTAATTTAGTTCAATTGTGTACATAACCTCAAGATGGCGGCTGTGTGAAATATTTCACCGGCATTCTATATCTCCGAAACTATTACTAATATCACCCTAAAATTTTGTACAGTGATAAAGAGTACTACTAGACGTTCAGCTACGAGACTTCCAAAAACCTGTAAAATACAATACGAACATGGTGGCCAAGCGAAGGTAAAATATTTAACAGACTTTTCTCGCGATTTAACCATCTGAGATCAGTGAAATTTGGTATAGTAAATATTTATAGACTGGCATCTAATTTAGTTCAATTGTTTACATAACTTCAATATGGCGGCTTTGCACAACTTTAAAATTAAGTTTTCATTTCTTGTGTATTATTCATTCGATCGAAGTGAACGTTTGAATAATGAACCTACACAAAAATCGTCATGTAATAGTGCATATCTATATGGCCTACATTTATATAAAAACCCAACATGGCGACCAACTGAAATGCTTAGGCTTCTCAATATCTACGAATCTATTACAGCAATCAAACTGAATTTTTTGTGTTGATAGAGGCAATTAACATAAGTAGGGTATATGGACATAGGCCGTATAGTTCTTCGCGGAACTACTTGTACCCTTATGAGATTTTTATGCGGTGGTGGCCGGCTTGTCCGAGGATGTCCATAATAATATTCAAATCCTCATTCACAATTTTCTCAGAAACTTTTAACAGCAACCAATTGCAATCATTGGGGGATGTTCCTTGATGTTCTCGCCTCACTTGAACACTGCCTTTTTAAAGAATAAGAAAACGTTTGATTTTTCGTGGATTTTTTTAAACAATTGCGTATTTTTAAACCGCCAGTGGGAGAAAAGGTCAACGACTATCTGGATTCAGGAGGTAAATAAAGATTTAGAAAGAAATACTATAAGAGAAGAAGACAGTGTGGACAGAGAGAAGGTGGAAGGATTCCAGGGAAGAGTGGGAAGGAAACCTAAAGCCAAGTGGTCTGAGCAAAGAGAGAAGGAAGAAGGATTCCAGGGAAGAGTGGGAAGGAAACCTAAGGCCAAGTGGTCTGAGCACAGAGAGAAGGAAGAAGGATTCCAGGGAAGAGTGGGAAGGAAACCTAAGGCCAAGTGGTCTGAGCACAGAGAGAAGATAGAAGGATTCCAGGGAAGAGTGGGAAGGAAACCTAAAGCCAAGTGTTCTGAGCACAGAGAGAAGGTAGAAGGATTCCAGGGAAGAGTGGGAAGGAAACCTAAGGCCAAGTGGTCTGAGCACAGAGAGAAGGTAGAAGGATTCCAGGGAAGAGTGGGAAGGAAACCTAAGGCCAAGTGGTCTGAGCACAGAGAGAAGATAGAAGGATTCCAGGGAAGAGTGGGAAGGAAACCTAAAGCCAAGTGTTCTGAGCACAGAGAGAAGGTAGAAGGATTCCAGGGAAGAGTGGGAAAGAAACTTAAAGCCAAGGGGTCTGAGCACAGAGAGAAGGTAGAAGGATTCCAGGGAAGAGTGGGAAGGAAACCTAAGGCCAAGTGGTCTGAGCACAAAGAGAAGGAAGAAGGATTCCAGGGAAGTGTGGGAAGGAAACCTAAGGCCAAGTGGTCTGAGCACAGAGGGAAGGTAGAAGGATTCCAGGGAAGAGTGGGAAGGAAACCTAAGGCCAAGTGGTCTGAGCACAGAGAGAAGGTAGAAGGATTCCAGGGAAGAGTGGGAAGGAAACCTAAGGCCAAGTGGTCTGAGCACAGAGAGAAGATAGAAGGATTCCAGGGAAGAGTGGGAAGGAAACCTAAGGCCAAGTGGTCTGAGCACAGAGAGAAGGAAGAAGGATTCCAGGGAAGTGTGGGAAGGAAACCTAAGGCCAAGTGGTCTGAGCACAGAGAGAAGGTAGAAGGATTCCAGGGAAGACTGGGAAGGAAACCTAAGGCCAAGTGGTCTGAGCACAGAGAGAAGGTAGAAGGATTCCAGGGAAGTGTGGGAAGGAAACCTAAGGCCAAGTGGTCTGAGCACAGAGGGAAGGTAGAAGGATTCCAGGGAAGAGTGGGAAGGAAACCTAAAGCCAAGTGGTATGAGCACAGAGAGAAGGTAGAAGGATTCCAGGGAAGAGTGAGAAGGAGACCTAAGGCCAAGTGGTCTGAGCACAGAGAGAAGGTAGAAGGATTCCAGGGAAGAGTGGGAAGGAAACCTAAAGACAAGTGGTCTGAGCACAGAGAGACGGTAGAAGGATTCCAGGGAAGAGTGGGAAGGAAACCTAAGGCCAAGTGGTCTGAGCACAGAGAGAAGGAAGAAGGATTCCAGGGAAGTGTGGGAAGGAAACCTAAGGCCAAGTGGTCTGAGCACAGAGAGAAGGTAGAAGGATTCCAGGGAAGACTGGGAAGGAAACCTAAGGCCAAGTGGTCTGAGCACAGAGAGAATGTAGAAGGATTCCAGGGAAGAGTAGGAAGGAAACCTAAGGCCAAGTGGTCTGAGCACAGAGGGAAGAAGGATTCCAGGGAAGTGTGGGAAGGAGACCTAAGGCCAAGTGGTCTGAGCACAGAGAGAAGGAAGAAGGATTCCAGGGAAGAGTGAGAAGGAAACCTAAAGACAAGTGGTCTGAGCACAGAAAGAAGATAGAAGGATTCCAGGGAAGACTGGGAAGGAAACCTAAGGCCAAGTGGTTGGAGCACAGAGAGAAGGTAGAAGGATTCCAGGGAAGAGTGGAAAGGAAACCTAAGGCCAAGTGGTTGGAGCACAGAGAGAAGGTAGAAGGAATCCAGGGAAGACTGGGAAGGAAACCTAAGGCCAAGTGTTTGGAGCACAGAGAGAAGGTAGAAGGATTCCAGGGAAGAGTGGGAAGGAAACCTAAGGCCAAGTGGTTGGAGCACAGAGAGAAGGTAGAAGGATTCTAGGGAAGAGTGGGAAGGAAACCTAAGGCCAAGTGGTTGGAGCACAGAGAGAAGGTAGAAGGATTCCAGGGAAGAGTGGGAAGGAAACCTAAGGCAAAGTGGTTGGAGCACAGAGAGAAGGTAGAAGGATTCCAGGGAAGAGTGGGAAGGAAACCTAAAGAAAAGTGGTCTGAGCACAGAGAGAAGGTAGAAGGATTCCAGGGAAGAGTGGGAAGGAAACCTAAGGCCAAGTGGTCTGTGCACAGAGAGAAGGAAGAAGGATTCCAGGGAAGTGTGGGAAGGAAACCTAAGGCCAAGTGGTCTGAGCACAGAGAGAAGGAAGAAGGATTCCAGGGAAGTGTGGGAAGGAAACCTAAGGCCAAGTGGTCTGAGCACAGAGAGAAGGAAGAAGGATTCCAGGGAAGAGTGGGAAGGAAACCTAAGGCCAAGTGGTCTGAGCACAGAGAGAAGGAAGAAGGATTCCAGGGAAGAGTGGGAAGGAAACCTAAGGCCAAGTGGTATGAGCACAGAGAGAAGGAAGTAGGATTCCAGGGAAGAGTGGGAAGGAAACCTAAGGCCAAGTGGTCTGAGCACAGAGAGAAGGAAAAAGGATTCCAGGGAAGAGTGGGAAGGAAACCTAAGGCCAAGTGGTCTGAGCACAGAGAGAAGGTAGAAGGATTCCAGAGAAGAGTGGGAAGGAAACCTAAAGACAAATGGTCTGAGCACAGAGAGAAGATAGAAGGATTCCAGAGAAGAGTGGGAAGGAAACCTAAGGCCAAGTGGTTGGAGCACAGAGAGAAGGTAGAAGGATTCCAGGGAAGAGTGGGAAGGAAACCTAAATACAAGTGGTCTGAGCACAGAGAGAAGATAGAAGGATTCCAGGGAAGAGTGGGAAGGAAACCTAAGTCCAAGTGGTCTGAGCACAGAGAGACGGTAGAAGGATTCCAGGGAAGAGTGGGAAGTAAACCTAAGGCCAATTGGTCTGAGCACAGAGAGAATGTAGAAGGATTCCAGGGAAGTGTGGGAAGGAAACCTAAAGCCAAGTGGTTTGAGCACGGAGAGAAGGTAGAAGGATACCAGGGAAGAGTGGGAAGGAAACCTAAACCAAGTGGTCTGAGCACAGAGAGAAGGTAGAAGGATTCCAGGGAAGAGTTGGAAGGAAACCTATGGCCATGTGGTCTGAGCACAGAGAGAAGGTAGAAGGATTCCAGGGAAGAGTGGGAAGGAAACCTAAGGCCAAGTGGTCTGAGCACAGAGAGAAGGAAGAAAGATTCCAAGGAAGAGTGGGAAGGAAACCTAAGGCCAAGTGGTCTGAGCACAGAGAGAAGGAAGAAGGATTCCAGGGAAGAGCGGGAAGGAAACCTAAGGCCAAGTGGTCTGAGCACAGAGAGAAGGTAGAAGGATTCCAGGGAAGAGTGGGAAGGAAACCTAAGGCCAAGTGGTCTGAGCACAGAGAGAAGGAAGAAGGATTCCAGGGAAGTGTGGGAAGGAAACCTAAGGCCAAGTGGTCTGAGCACAGAGAGAAGGAAGAAGGATTCCAGGGAAGAGTGGGAAGGAAACCTAAGGCCAAGTGGTCTGAGCACAGAGAGAAGGAAGAAGGATTCCAGGGAAGAGTGGGAAGGAAACCTAAGGCCAAGTGGTATGAGCACAGAGAGAAGGAAGAAGGATTCCACGGAAGAGTGGGAAGGAAACCTAAGGCCAAGTGGTCTGAGCACAGGGAGAAGGAAGAAGGATTCCAGGGAAGAGTGGGAAGGAAACCTAAGGCCAAGTGGTCTGAGCACAGAGAGAAGGTAGAAGGATTCCAGGGAAGAGTGGGAAGGAAACCTAAAGACAAGTGGTCTGAGCACAGAGAGAAGATAGAAGGATTCCAGGGAAGAGTGGGAAGGAAACCTAAGGCCAAGTGGTTGGAGCACAGAGAGAAGGTAGAAGGATTCCAGGGAAGAGTGGGAAGGAAACCTAAAGACAAGTGATCTGAGCACAGAGAGAAGATAGAAGGATTCCAGGGAAGAGTGGGAAGGAAACCTAAGTCCAAGTGGTCTGAGCACAGAGAGACGGTAGAAGGATTCCAGGGAAGAGTGGGAAGTAAACCTAAGGCCAATTGGTCTGAGCACAGAGAGAATGTAGAAGGATTCCAGGGAAGTGTGGGAAGGAAACCTAAAGCCAAGTGGTTTGAGCACGGAGAGAAGGTAGAAGGATACCAGGGAAGAGTGGGAAGGAAACCTAAACCAAGTGGTCTGAGCACAGAGAGAAGGTAGAAGGATTCCAGGGAAGAGTTGGAAGGAAACCTATGGCCATGTGGTCTGAGCACAGAGAGAAGGTAGAAGGATTCCAGGGAAGAGTGGGAAGGAAACCGAAGGCCAAGTGGTCTGAGCACAGAGAGAAGGAAGAAAGATTCCAAGGAAGAGTGGGAAGGAAACCTAAGGCCAAGTGGTCTGAGCACAGAGAGAAGGAAGAAGGATTCCAGGGAAGAGTGGGAAGGAAACCTAAGTCCAAGTGGTCTGAGCACAGAGAAAAGGTAGAGGATTCCAGGGAAGAGTGGGAAGGAAACCTAAGGCCAAGTGGTCTGAGCACAGAGAGAAGGAAGAAGGATTCCAGGGAAGAGTGGGAAGGAAACCTAAGGCCAAGTGGTCTGAGCACAGAGAGAAGGTAGAAGGATTCCAGGGAAGAGTGGGAAGGAAACCTAAGGCCAAGTGGTCTGAGCACAGAGAGAAGGAAGAAGGATTCCAGGGAAGAGTGGGAAGGAAACCTAAGGCCAAGTGGTCTGAGCACAGAGAGAAGGTAGAAGGATTCCAGGGAAGAGTGGGAAGGAAACCTAAGGCCAAGTGTTCTGAGCACAGAGAGAAGGAAGAAGGATTCCAGGGAAGAGTGGGAAGGAAACCTAAGGCCAAGTGGTCTGAGCACAGAGAGAAGGAGGAATGATTCCAGGGAAGTGTGGGAAGGAAACCTAAGGCCAAGTGGTCTGAGCACAGAGAGAAGGAAGAAGGATTCCAGGGAAGAGTGGGAAGGAAACCTAAGGCCAAGTGGTCTGAGCACAGAGAGAAGGAAGGAGGATTCCAGGGAAGAGTGGGAAGGAAACCTAAGGCCAAGTGGTCTGAGCACAGAGAGAAGGAAGAAGGATTCCAGGGAAGAGTGGGAAGGAAACCTTAGGCCAAGTGGTCTGAGCACAGAGAGAAGGTAGAAGGATTCCAGGGAAGACTGGGAAGGAAACCTAAGGCCAAGTGGTCTGAGCACAGAGAGAAGGTAGAAGGATTCCAGGGAAGAGTGGGAAGGAAACCTAAGGCCAAGTGGTCTGAGCAGAGAGAAGGTATAAGGATTCCAGGGAAGAGTGGGAAGGAATCCTAAGTCCAAGTGGTCTGAGCACAGAGAGAATGTAGAAGGATTCCAGGGAAGAGTGGGAAGGAAACCTAAAGACAAGTGGTCTGAGCACAGAGAGAAGGTAGAAGGATTCCAGGGAAAAGTGGGAAGAAACCTAAGGCCAAGTGGTCTGAGCACAGAGAGAAGGAAAAAGGATTCCAGGGAAGAGTGGGAAGGAAACCTAAAGACAAGTGGTCTGAGCACAGAGAGAAGGTAGAAGGATTCCAGGGAAGACTGGGAAGGAAACCTAAGGCCAAGTGGTTGGAGCACAGAGAGAAGGTAGAAGGATTCCAGGGAAGAGTGGGAAGGAAACCTAAGGCCAAGTGGTCTGAGCACAGAGAGAATGTAGAAGGATTCCAGGGAAGTGTGGGAAGGAAACCTAAGGCCAAGTGGTATGAGCACAGAGAGAATGTAGAAGGATTCCATGGAAAAGTGGGAAGGAAACCTAAGGCCAAGTGGTCTGAGCACAGAGAGACGGTAGAAGGATTCCAGGGAAGAGTGGGAAGGAAACCTAAGGCCAAGTGGTCTGAGCACAGAGAGAAGGAAGAAGGATTCCAGGGAAGTGTGGGAAGGAAACCTAAGGCCAAGTGGTCTGAGCACAGAGAGAAGGTAGAAGGATTCCATGGAAGAGTGGGAAGGAAACCTAAGGCCAAGTGGTCTGAGCACAGAGAGAAGGTAGAAGGATTCCAGGGAAAAGTGGGAAGGAAACCTAAAGCCAAGTGGTCTGAGCACAGAGAGAAGGTAGAAGGATTCCATGGAAGAGTGGGAAGGAAACCTAAGGCCAAGTGGTCTGAGCACAGAGAGAAGGTAGAAGGATTCCAGGGAAGAGTGGGAAGGAAACCTAAGGCCAAGTGGTCTGAGCACAGAGAGAAGGTAGAAGGATTCCAGGGAAGTGTGGGAAGGAAACCTAAAGCCAAGTGGTCTGAGCACAGAGAGAAGGTAGAAGGATTCCAGGGAGAAGTGGGAAGAAACCTAAGGCCAAGTGGTCTGAGCACAGAGAGAAGGTAGAAGGATTCCAGGGAAGAGTGGGAAGGAAACCTAAGGCCAAATGGTCTGAGCACAGAGAGAAGCACCATAGACTGTGAATGAAGAAATATTGGGAAGAACGGAAGAGAAAACAAGAGAGAATGAAGAATTGAAATTGGCGCGTGGTCCATAGCAGGCCTCATCGGAGAGAATAATAATAATAATAATAATATTAATAATTATAATAATAATGAATGAATGAGTACAGAAGGCGTCACAACCACGAATTTTACAAGCACGTGGAGAAGATCAGTGACACGATTCGAAAAAGAAGGATTGCCTTTTATAGCCACGTGACACGAATGAGCCCAAGCAGGATATCAAAACGGATATTGACGTACTTCCAAGATAAGAAAAACAAAGGGGCATGGTTTACGGAAGTTGAGAAAGATCTATGTGAAATGGAAATTTCTCCTAAAGATATCCAGGAGCGTGTTCCACTTCAGGAAAAACTACGTACGCACAAAGGTTTCCAGGAAATGCCGAAGCTGAAAACAGGGAAGGCTTGGTCCCAAGAGAGAAAAGAACAACACCGAAGATGAATGCGGGAACACTGGGCGGTAGTTAGAGCTCGGAAGAAGAGACAGTTGAACTGACGTAGTCCCTAGTTGGCCGAATCGAAGAAAGAAGAATGAATGATCGTGTGGCCTCCGGAGAGACCGAGTGCAGGTCTTTCTAGTTGACGCCCGTGGGTGACCTGCGCGTCGTAATGACGATGAAGTGATGATGAAGACTTCACATAGGCCTACATCCAGTCCCCGAGCCACGGGAATTAACCCCAGAAAATTAAAATCCCTGTTGGTCCGGCCGGGAAGTGAACCCGGGGCACTTCGAGCCAAATCCTAGTGCGCTAACCATTTAGCCACGGAGCCGGTCAATAACAATAATGTTATCCCTCTATGCGTCAGAATGCCTTATCATCTATCAGAAATGTGCGCTTGCTAAGTTAGAGCAAAAAGAGGGAAAGATTCTCCACAACATACTTGGTCCAAACTACAAAAACGGGATCAAAGTAAGAAAATCCACACAAGAAATCTATTCTAAGATAGAGAAGATCACGGACACAATGCGCAAACGCAGGACTCGCTTCTACGTTCACTTGCGACGGATAAAGGACTCTAGATGGACAAAACGTATATTTAACAATTTCGTCACAAAACCAAAAACAATAGTTCCCTGGTACGTTAACGTCAAGAAAGACCTCCAAGAAATGGGCCTACGACCTGATGGCGCGCACAAAGGAGACCTTTTCCGAAAAAGCATCGTGACTTTTGGGACTTTCCGAAATAAGAAATGGACAACCGGTGCAAAGTGGTCGGATGAACGCCGTGCTCGACACAGCAAGTTAATGAAAACCTACTGGAACAATCGTAAATTGAATAAACGCCAGATTGTATCGTGGAACTTATCGTGGTCTCTAGTTGGCCGATTAGCCATTAATAAATACATAATAATAACAATAGTTATAATATTCACTATCAACCAAAACAGTGGCGTTGGTAAATGGTTACATACCAGGCTAAATATGTTAAATAATTTAGAACAAAAAGCAAATGATGGATAAATTACTGACTGGGAGTGAAATGACTGCCCGGAACTGTTTGAAATGTCAGTCCTGTGTACAATGCATGTCCATTACGAGCACAGCACAAAAAGTACGTACGCTTTAACATTTCCTAACGATCCGTTGAGAAGTGTTGAGGGATAGTGTGCTATAAGTCTGTGTTCCACGCTGAATAGCATCCATTAGTCTCTGGAATCAGAGCCATTGTGTTTATTGCCCAGTAGACTCTGTTTATACTGCAATTCATGATCCCAGTCCTTGGTTGGCACATCAATTCTTCGTAACTCTTTTCCTCAGTACGGTACTATTCTTTGTGCTAATAAAATCAGACGCATGTGGGTGTTGAGTGTGTACCTATTGTGACTCCGGATTCAAATAGCATGGGATCGATTCTCAGCTCTGCCAGGAAATTTAATCATTATGGTGTTTGAACCCATTTTTCAGTGTTGCTTTAGTAAACAAAATATTGTTGCCCAGCTGATGGGATGAAGCTGATTCCTGCAAGTGGTGTCCCTGCATAGGTACTGGAATAGAATTTCTAGTATTGAACTGAACGTCAGCATTCCAAAAGCATTTCAATTCATTTGTGTTACGATGGGAAATGATATAATGAATAGGTCCTTTTCAGGACCAAAGCTAACTATTGTCTCGATTAACATCGAAGGAATCTCCTACAGCAAGGCAGATCTCTTATCTGCTCTCTGTCACGAACATCAGTGTGATGTACTCTGTATCCAGGAAACCCACAGAAGTAACCAGCAGAGACTACCAGCAATTCCAGGAATGATACTAGTCGCTGAAAGATCTCACGAGCAATATGGGAATGCCATCTTTATTAGATCAGGTATCACAGTATTGTCCACTGACTGTTCTGATGAAGATAATATAGAGATACTAACAGTGGAGCTATCAAGTTGCACAATATCTTCAATATATAAACCACCCAATTCTCCGTTCTCCTTTAAGAAGACCAAAAATATGGACAACAAAGACACTCACTTTGTAATTGGAGATTTTATTAGCCATAGTAATTTATGGGGTTACCTTCATGATGACGAAAATGGTGAAGCTGTAATAAATTGGGCTGAATCAAATGAGCTGTGCCTTGTACACGACCCGAAGTTGCCTCCGTCATTCAACAGTGGAAGATGGAAACGTGGCTACAACCCCGATTTAATTTTTTCAAGCGAAACAATTGCTGGGCAGTGCGTAAAGATCGTAGCAAACCCAATCCCAAATACACAACATAGACCTATTGTGTGCCAAGTTTTCGCTGCAGTTCGCCCTCAGTGCTTGCCATTTCGAAGAAGATATAACTTCCAGAAAGCTAAGTGGAACAAATTTACGGCATTACTTGATGAATCTGTTCTTGAGCTGGATGCATCTCCAGAGAATTTTGAACAGTTTGTGGCTACTGTCCAGAAATGCTCCCGTCAGTGCATTCCACGGGGTTGCAGAACAGTATACATTGCAGGTCTTACCCCAGAGATAAAAGACATACTCAGAGTACATTTGTTCCTTCAATATGAATCCATTTGGAAACGAAACAATTCACCTAGGTCGTCAACTCAATACTGCTCTGGCAGAAAGAAAACGGACCAAATGGGCTCAAACAGTATCTAACATCAACATGTCACAAAACAGTCAAAAAGCTTGGAGTCTAATGAAGAGATTAAACAATGAACCATCCAATAGAAAATTGCATCTAACATATCTCCCAACCAAATAGCCCATCAGTGTTGAACGGCAAAGTCGAGGAGCACATGAAGAAAACCAAAATCCAAAGAGACTACGACAGTGAAACAAGTGACTTTTCGTGTGTCTTCAGCTTAAAAGAACTGGAGATGGTCATACAAATGTGCAAGAATGGTAAAGCTGCTGGTCTTGATGACATCCGCATAGAGCAAATTAAAAAATTTGGTAAAAACACAAAGGAGTGGCTTATACAACTTTTCAACAACATCATTTGCCGCAAACAAATTCCAAAAATATGGCGGAAAGCAAAAATCATAGCCATCCTGAAGCCTGGCAAAGATCCATCTGATCCTAAGAACTAAAGACCAGTCTCGCTGTTATGCCATTTACACAAAGTGTTTGAGAGAATGCTCCTTAACAGACTATCTCCAAAACTTGATCCACTTCTGATCCCAGAACAAGCAGGCTTCAGACCAGGAAAGAGCTGTACTTCACAGATATTGTGCCTAACACAGCACATCGAAGATGGTTTGGAGAACAGGAAGATAACTGGTGCAGTTTTGGTGGATCTAACGGCTGCCTACGATACTATTCATCATCAAATTCTGCTTGGTAAACTGTACCAGATTACCAAAGATTTTGGACTCGCAGAAATTGTTGCTTGTCTTCTACAAAATAGAAGGTTCTTTGTCGAGCTCCAAGGAACCCGCAGTCGCTGGAAAACCCAACGAAATGGTCTACCACAGGGAAGTGTTCTATCACCTTTTCTGTTTAATGTGTACACTAATGATCAGCCTACATCTCTGCATACCAAGAGATTTATCTATGCAGATGACCTCTGTCTGACAGCACAAAGTGAAAAGTTTGAAGAAGTGGAGCAGATTCTCTCTGATGCACTGGAGGACCTTTCACTTTACTACAAGAGAAATCAACTCAAACCTAATCCATCCAAGACACAGGTTTGTGCTTTCCACGTCAGAAACAGGGAAGCAGCATGGAAACTCAATATTAGCTGGGGAGGAGCTCACCTGGAACATTGTTTTACCCCAAAATACCTAGGGGTAACTTTAGATCGCACCCTATCTTACAAGAAACATTGTATGAATGTTAAACAAAAAGTATCTACACGAAATAACATACTTCGTAAGTTGATAGGGGCCGACTGGGGCGCCCATACTGAAACACTACGTATGTCTGCATTAGCTCTGTGTTATTCAGCTGCTGAGTATGCTAGCCCTGTATGGTATCACTCAGCTCATATAAAACAGGTTGATGTTGCCCTCAACGAGTCCTGCAGAATAATTACTGGTTGCCTGAAACCTACACCTGTCCACAAACTGCATTCCTTGGCAGGATTAGCCCTTCCTGAGGTACGCCATGAGGTTATAGCACAAACGGAACGAAAAAAGTCCGCAGAGGACCATACTCACCCTCTCTTTGGTCACCAGCCTCCAAGAAGGCGGCTAAAATCAAGGAAAAGGTTTCTGCAAACAACAAAACCCGAGGTAGCCAGGATACAGCTATGGCAATCCACCAGATTGGATGAA
The DNA here is from genome assembly GCA_946902985.2 of Meconema thalassinum. NCBI lineage: Eukaryota > Metazoa > Arthropoda > Insecta > Orthoptera > Tettigoniidae > Meconema > Meconema thalassinum. Next base: position 75,131 of record CAMPQE020000256.1, on the reverse strand, counting down.
GGCCAAGGAAAGGCTTCCAGCAGGCCACAACAACAACTGGAAAACTTGGCGGTCACTCAACAGACTTCGGACTGGTTTTGGGAGATGCAAAGTTAATCTCCAAAAATGGGGATACCTACAGGAATCAGAACTCTGGGAGTGTGGGGAGAGACAGACCCTGGTATACCTGTGTTCCTGTGAACCGTGTCCGTGCTCTTGCACAACGCAGGAGTTAATGGAAGGTCATGGCAGGGGTGTGACAGTGGCCCGTTTCTGGGCAAAGACAATCTAATTCGAGACATAGTTGTATGTATTATTTCTTTTTAATATTGTGTATCATCCCTCTGTGTATGTTGTAATGCTTTTGACTCGAATAAATAAAAAATAGCGAGATATTATTATTGTTATTATTATTATTATTATTATTATTAAATAATCGTTTAGGTCTTCTATGGACCACGTTATTTCAACTGCCTTTTCCCTCTTTCTTTCACATTGGCCCAGTATTCGCGTATTCTTCTTCGGTGAGCTTCTCTTCGTTCTTCGGTCCACTTCTTGCCGGTTTTCAATATAGGTTTAGGCTGAAAACTCTGTATCTCCCCAAGTTTCTTCTTCAAAGAGTCACGTTCGAAGATGTCCTCATGTGATATCCCCAGTTCTTGTAGGTCTTTTTCCACCTCTGTAAACCAGAACCATTTGGTTTTCTTTACCACAAAGTAGGCACAGATTCGATTGGACAATCTTCCAGAGTTCATTCGTGTTAAATTGCCATAAACGGAGAGTCTTCTTTTACGAATGGTGTCCGTTATTTTCTCCACATCTAGATAAAGTTCATCGTTGTGTCGTCTTCTATACTCTCCACGATCCTTGACCGGGCCAAAGATCTTTCTCAGAATCTTCCTCTCTTTGGAATCGAGTTGTTCTGCCAGGCCTTTCTTATTCATCGCCAGGCATTCTGATGCATATAACGCCTCTGGGCGAATAACGGTAACGTAGTGCCTCAGTTTGGCCTTGAAGGACATTGATCGTGTTTTGTAAATGTCTTCGGTTAAATGGTAAGCCATTTCCATTTTGTTATTCCGTGCCACGAAAGCTTCCTTTTCACGAATGTTGGGCTCAATCCATTCACCCAGGTATATGAATTTCTCTATCTGTGCTATTTGTTATTATTATTATTATTATTATTAAATAATCAAAAAAACAATACAGGGACCCTATTTTACCAGAGGTATATTAGGGTTGTAGGTTAAAAACAAGGCAAATCCAAAAATTTCTAACATAGTTTACAAAACATTTGTTGATGAAAGTGACAAAAAGTGTCCTAAACAGCACTGCCTCTTGAAAATATGGTGCAGCGGTTTTCAAAGTTCCAGGTTACAGCTATTAAGGTGGCATTGTAAATAGTATCTTTCCTTTTCAAAAACTGGACACTGGACACAAGGTGATACACCGATTGAAGCAATTCACAAAAACATGAATAGTCGTCTGTTGCTATTTTAAAACGTTCAAAATAAGACTTGAGTTTTCCATGACCAGTTAAAAATTGTGTGAGGACAAAGTTTGGCACTATTAATTATGATAACAGCCGATTTTGTACTTCCGGGAATAATATTTCTTTTGTTACAGATCTTTTCAGGCTACAAGCCCATGCGATATTCCATTCGTGTAATATGTACTAGTGGGCCCGTGCGAGCTTTCGCAACGTGATGTAGGTTTATGGTGTAGTAGGGAAGACTCTGGGAGAACGAAGTTTTAAATATTGAAGAAATGTATTTATTGTTGTTAAACGGCATACGTACATGAGAAGAACACACAGAATTATGTGGAACAGTGTTTTGTACTTGTCACAGCACCTCTTTGTAGACAATATTCGATGTTACAACGAATTCATCGGTTATTGTTTGCTCGGGAGTTTCTCCTACAGCAATTTTTACATTTGCAAAGGATTGAACCCTAGAGAAAGTCTTGGCGAGACCACACCGGAGACATCTGCTGAGAGACTCCTCAGCTAGCAGTACGCCGCGCTCCCGCCAGATGGCTGCCGCCGCCGCGCTGGCCTGCACTCTAGTGGCAGGCTCGACTAGCAGTACGCCGCGCTCCCGCCAGATGGCTGCCGCCGCCGCCGCGCTGCCCTGCCCTCTAGCGGCAGGCTCGCCAGGTTACGGTGCTCCCGTTGTAAATGTACATTTCTTAAGGTACTTACTTAATTGTGAGGCATTTAGAGAGGAATTGAGTGAGTTTCGGGCCCACATGGGGTTATGCGGAACCCGTAGGAACCCCATATGTGTAGGTTGGTATTAACAGGACCATATTTTTGGTACAAAACAGGAATAGGATCTTAGCAGAATAATATAGGGAGGATTTCCTTATCTGCCTTTTTACGTAACATATTGGAGACTTACTATATGTTATTTCAAGATGTGTCGTAGCCACTGATTTTGCTAATTGGTCTGCTCTTTCATTACCAGCCAATCCAGTGTGTCTATGTTAACAGGAATTTCCAGTCAGTCGATTGCAATAACTGACCAAGTTAACTGTTCTCAACAGGACCGCGCAAGGCTCAACCAGACAAGTAGCCTGTACAATACAATCTGAATTGATCATTTACAACAACCACATATTCACTGCAAACAAGCAAATTCCGGAGTCCAATCACCCCTTCCAGTATCTCAACAAAACATCACATAGACCACAACTATCAAATATTGACGAGTTGCATTATCTCAACTAATACTGCAACTAAATAAGTGTATATATTGTAAATATGTTCACCCATATTTTCAGATATAGATTTTATAGCCTAAGTGTAATGGATCTGGTGATGATCGCTTGACGATCGAAACTGGTCATCCAAGTGTATTTATTAATATCATTTTTTGCCAGGATTAGGAAATAACCCAGCTCATTTGTGTACAATCGTGTTGACCGACTGAAAAGCACCAAACTTTAAATTTAATTATGTTGTTGCTATTTCATTTGACGGTCTTGGTCATTTAGCCCTGTGTAATTTAGGTCTGTATGGATATTTTTTTCTGATAACGCGTGATATTGTGATGGCTGTATTAGTGCGTGTAAGTGTAATTCATGTGAGGGATCGGAAGGAAGCGGCCGTGGCCTTAACCATTTATAGGTTAGTGGTCTATATACTAACCACCTACTATAAGGACAGTTTATATTGTCAATGATGCTGATGGTTGAATCTTCCAGCGATATACCAACAAATTTTATTTTAGAAGTGTTAGTATTACTGTAAACCAAATTGAAATATTATCTCTTTATCCCCTTGATTTAAGTACATGACTTTTTTTTTAAATAAACAATTGAAATATTATCTCTTTATCTCCTTGACTTAAGTACATGACTCTTTTTAAAAATAAACAATTGAAATATTATATCTTTATCTCCTTGACTTAAGTACATGACTCTTTTTAAAAATAAACAATTGAAATATTATATCTTTATCTCCTTGACTTAAGTACATGACTCTTTTTAAAAATAAACAATTGAAATATTATCTCTTTATCTCCTTGACTTAAGTAGGCTACATGACTCTTTTTAAAAATAAACAATTGAAATATTATCTCTTTATCTCCTTGACTTAAGTAGATGACTCTTTTTTAAAATAAACAATTGAAATATAATCTCTTTATCTCCTTGACTTAAGTAGGCTACATGACTCTTTTTAAAAATAAACAATTGAAATATTATCTCTTTATCTCCTTGACTTAAGTAGGCTACATGACTCTTTTTAAAAATAAACAATTGAAATATTATCTCTTTATCTCCTTGACTTAAGTACATGACTCTTTATTAAAATAAACAATTGAAATATAATCTCTTTATCTCCTTGACTTAAGTACATGACTCTTTTTAAAAATAAACAATTGAAATATTATCTCTTTATCTCCTTGACTTAAGTAGGCTACATGACTCTTTTTAAAAATAAACAATTGAAATATTATCTCTTTATCTCCTTGACTTAAGTACATGACTCTTTTTAAAATAAACAATTGAAATATAATCTCTTTATCTCCTTGACTGAAGTACATGACCCTTTTTAAAAATAAACAATTGAAATATTATCTCTTTATCTCCTTGACTTAAGTACATGACCCTTTTTAAAAATAAACAATTGAAATATTATATCTTTATCTCCTTGACTGAAGTACATGACTCTTTTTAAAAATAAACAATTGAAATATAATCTCTTTATCTCCTTGACTTAAGTAGATGACTCTTTTTAAAAATAAACAATTGAAATATTATCTCTTTATCTCCTTGACTGAAGTACATGACTCTTTTTAAAATAAGAACAATTGAAATATTATCTCTTTATCTCCTTGACTGAAGTACATGACTCTTTTTAAAAATAAACAATTGAAATATAATCTCTTTATCTCCTTGACTGAAGTACATGACTCTTTTTAAAAATAAACAATTGAAATATAATCTCTTTATCTCCTTGACTGAAGTACATGACTCTTTTTAAATTAAACAATTGAAATATTATCTCTTTATCTCCTTGACTGAAGTACATGACTCTTTTTAAAAATAAACAATTGAAATATTATCTCTTTATCTCCTTGACTTAAGTAGATGACTCTTTTTAAAAATAAACAATTGAAATATAATCTCTTTATCTCCTTGACTTAAGTAGATGACTCTTTTTAAAAATAAACAATTGAAATATAATCTCTTTATCTCCTTGACTTAAGTAGATGACTCTTTTTAAAAATAAACAATTGAAATATTATATCTTTATCTCCTTGACTGAAGTACATGACTCTTTTTAAAAATAAACAATTGAAATATAATCTCTTTATCTCCTTGACTGAAGTACATGACTCTTTTTAAAAATAAACAATTGAAATATTATATCTTTATCTCCTTGACTTAAGTAGATGACTCTTTTTAAAAATAAACAATTGAAATATTATCTCTTTATCTCCTTGACTGAAGTACATGACTCTTTTTAAAAATAAACAATTGAAATATAATCTCTTTATCTCCTTGACTGAAGTACATGACTCTTTTTAAAAATAAACAATTGAAATATAATCTCTTTATCTCCTTGACTTAAGTAGATGACTCTTTTTAAAAATAAACAATTGAAATATTATCTCTTTATCTCCTTGACTGAAGTACATGACTCTTTTTAAAAATAAACAATTGAAATATTATATCTTTATCTCCTTGACTGAAGTACATGACTCTTTTTAAAAATAAACAATTGAAATATTATCTCTTTATCTCCTTGACTTAAGTAGATGACTCTTTTTAAAAATAAACAATTGAAATATTATCTCTTTATCTCCTTGACTGAAGTACATGACTCTTTTTAAAAATAAACAATTGAAATATAATCTCTTTATCTCCTTGACTGAAGTACATGACTCTTTTTAAAAATAAACAATTGAAATATTATCTCTTTATCTCCTTGACTGAAGTACATGACTCTTTTTAAAAATAAACAATTGAAATATTATCTCTTTATCTCCTTGACTGAAGTACATGACTCTTTTTAAAAATAAACAATTGAAATATTATCTCTTTATCTCCTTGACTGAAGTACATGACTCTTTTTAAAAATAAACAATTGAAATATTATCTCTTTATCTCCTTGACTGAAGTACATGACTCTTTTTAAAAATAAACAATTGAAATATTATCTCTTTATCTCCTTGACTGAAGTACATGACTCTTTTTAAAAATAAACAATTGAAATATTATCTCTTTATCTCCTTGACTGAAGTACATGACTCTTTTTAAAATAAGAACAATTGAAATATTATCTCTTTATCTCCTTGACTGAAGTACATGACTCTTTTTAAAATAAGAACAATTGAAATATTATCTCTTTATCTCCTTGACATAAGTAGATGACTCTTTTTAAAAATAAACAATTGAAATATTATCTCTTTATTTCCTTGACTGAAGTACATGACTCTTTTTAAAAATAAACAATTGAAATATTATATCTTTATCTCCTTGACTGAAGTACATGACTCTTTTTAAAAATAAACAATTGAAATATTATATCTTTATCTCCTTGACTGAAGTACATGACTCTTTTTAAATTAAACAAATGAAATATTATCTCTTTATCTCCTTGACTTAAGTACATGACTCTTTTTAAAAATAAACAATTGAAATATAATCTCTTTATCTCCTTGACTGAAGTACATGACTCTTTTAAAAAATAAACAATTGAAATATAATCTCTTTATCTCCTTGACTGAAGTACATGACTCTTTTTAAATTAAACAATTGAAATATTATCTCTTTATCTCCTTGACTGAAGTACATGACTCTTTTTAAAAATAAACAATTGAAATATTATCTCTTTATCTCCTTGACTTAAGTACATGACTCTTTTTAAATTAAACAATTGAAATATTATCTCTTTATCTCCTTGACTGAAGTACATGACTCTTTTTAAATTAAACAATTGAAATATTATCTCTTTATCTCCTTGACTTAAGTACATGACTCTTTTTAAAAATAAACAATTGAAATATTATCTCTTTATCTCCTTGACTGAAGTACATGACTCTTTTTAAAAATAAACAATTGAAATATTATCTCTTTATCTCCTTGACTGAAGTACATGACTCTTTTTAAAAATAAACAATTGAAATATAATCTCTTTATCTCCTTGACTGAAGTACATGACTCTTTTTAAAAATAAACAATTGAAATATTATCTCTTTATCTCCTTGACTGAAGTACATGACTCTTTTTAAAAATAAACAATTGAAATATTATCTCTTTATCTCCTTGACTGAAGTACATGACTCTTTTTAAAAATAAACAATTGAAATATTATCTCTTTATCTCCTTGACTGAAGTACATGACTCTTTTTAAAATAAGAACAATTGAAATATTATCTCTTTATCTCCTTGACTGAAGTACATGACTCTTTTTAAAATAAGAACAATTGAAATATTATCTCTTTATCTCCTTGACATAAGTAGATGACTCTTTTTAAAAATAAACAATTGAAATATTATCTCTTTATTTCCTTGACTGAAGTACATGACTCTTTTTAAAAATAAACAATTGAAATATTATATCTTTATCTCCTTGACTGAAGTACATGACTCTTTTTAAAAATAAACAATTGAAATATTATATCTTTATCTCCTTGACTGAAGTACATGACTCTTTTTAAATTAAACAATTGAAATATTATCTCTTTATCTCCTTGACTTAAGTACATGACTCTTTTTAAAAATAAACAATTGAAATATAATCTCTTTATCTCCTTGACTGAAGTACATGACTCTTTTTAAAAATAAACAATTGAAATATAATCTCTTTATCTCCTTGACTGAAGTACATGACTCTTTTTAAATTAAACAATTGAAATATTATCTCTTTATCTCCTTGACTGAAGTACATGACTCTTTTTAAAAATAAACAATTGAAATATTATCTCTTTATCTCCTTGACTGAAGTACATGACTCTTTTTAAAAATAAACAATTGAAATATTATCTCTTTATCTCCTTGACTTAAGTACATGACTCTTTTTAAATTAAACAATTGAAATATTATCTCTTTATCTCCTTGACTGAAGTACATGACTCTTTTTAAAAATAAACAATTGAAATATAATCTCTTTATCTCCTTGACTGAAGTACATGACTCTTTTTAAAATAAGAACAATTACAATTAAAAAGTTTTAAATATGGTAGGCCTAATAAAATTATAATTAAAATAAATAAGATCATAAAAATTAAATCTATTCCGGACTGCAAAATTATGAACAGCTCTGAATTCAGACACCTAATCAAAAATTACCAGTTAGGGAAAGAACCCAAAAGACGGAGGGGACCTCTTTCAGAAGATCGGAAGAAGGCGCTGAGTGATGGGCTCAAGAGATACTGGCAGGACATTAAAGCTGGCAGACGATCTAGAACAAAACATTGATTTTGATTGTTACTCCGTAGTCCATAGTGGCTCAATTCGAATGTAAAAATAAAAATAAAAAATATAATACATTTATATCCTTAAAATTTAGAACATGTTAAATAAAATAAAAATAAAACAGTAAAAATTAAAATCAAAAGTAAGAAATGATAATAAAATTTGAATTAACAAGAAGTTCCGTGACGAAGTAAAGAGCCTACTTTTCTTAAAATGTAAGATTCATACCAATCTATATAGACCTATCTAGAAATATAGCGAAATTAAGTTGGTAATATCAAAATATCGAATTAGTTCGAAATATGCCTGTAGCCTAATAAAGCACTACAGTTAGCAGCCCTGGTGACTGAATATATTCTTAGTTCCATCTCTTAAGATACAGAATACAATATCTGGTTGAAGTCCAATGGATAGCCTGTACGTTAAATGCAGTTAGATATTGGATCTATCAGCGCGTAAAATCATGTTGGCAACAATGTCATGCATGCGTTGGTCAGAAATAATCTGAAATATTATGATCTCTTGTTGTGCCAATTTTGGATGAAATCCATTTGTTAGTATAGAAGTACCATGTATTTTAAAATTGGACCTATCAGCAGGCTTAGATTCATGTTGGCAGCACTGAAGTATATTAGTTTCTCCTAATTAATCTAGAATGATAGGTACTATACGTGTCCAAATTTTATAGCTGTTGGCTTACATGCTTTCTGATATATTAATATTTGGGTAAAAAAATAGAGACAGCATTTATTAACGGTTGGCAGCCCTGGCTGCTCTTAAGAATACGCATAGTCATACCTGTTATGGTACACATAGCACATACGAAATTTGGTTGAAATACAAATGATAGTATAGAAGTTACATGTATTTAGAAATTGGTCCTATCAGCAGGCTTAGAATCATGTTGGTAGCACTGACGTACATAAATTACTTTAAATCAATCTAGAATGTCAGGTACTACACGTGTGCATAGTTTAATCCTGTTGGCTTGCATACTTTCTGATATATTGGAATTTGGATAAAAGAATAGAGAGAACATTTACTGACAGTTGGCAGCCCTGGTGGCTCTTAAGAATACGCTCAGTCATCTCTTTATGTACACATATTATATACAAATTTTGGTTGAAATCCAATTGCTAGTGTAGAAGTTATATGCATTTAAAAATTGTACCTATCAGCAGGCTCAGAATCATTTTGGCAACACTGCATGCATGGCCTCCTGGAAATTAAACTGAAATCGCATTATCTATACGTGTGCCAATTTTGAAATAGCTCCCATGTATACCTTCCTAGATATCCAATATGGAGCTCAAATTTCAATTGCAGTTTTTCAGCAGTTGGTAGCACTGACATCGTTTTCAAATATGGGCTTGAGATAATCAGGTTTAGATCTTTACCCATACCAAATTTGGATTCGTTTGCTGCAGCCGTTTAGGAGTTGATAGGGGGGGGGGGACACACACACAGCCAGACAGACAGACAGACAGACAGACAGACAGACAGACAGAAATTAGCCCGGATCGATCTCATAAGTCTACTTTTTCCTCATTTTTGCAAAATGTGAAAAGTAGGCTAAAAATAAATGAACTTATAAAAATTAAAATTCTATTATTCTATAATCTTAATTTTAAGAACATTAAAATGTTGAAGAAAACAAAAATTAAAATTAATTATAATTAATATTAGGGTAAAACAATTAAAATTCAATTAAATTAATTACAAATAAAAGATCTGCAATAATATTCAGCCCTACAAAGGGTTAAGTTAGGAACCATCCCAACATTCATCTGGTAAACCACGAAAAACCACTTCTAGGATGTCTGAGGTGAGAATCAAACCCCCGCCCCCGTCAGTGGTGACTGCTGCTTTTTGTAATGTGTAGGATGTAATATGACTTATATAATTATTACAGCTGGGCTAAATTGAGATATTAGACTCAGTCTAATATTAATTATTCAGTCGCACGGGACTACTACAAACACATGACACAATACAATACAATCGAATACCACTCCAAATATGTGCACACGCTGAAAACCGCGCGAAATCGTAACCAATAAGTCCTTAGTGTTGGATTCAATTCAACCAATAGCGAGACTTGAGGATTTCAGCAGACGGCCTTAGAGCGCCAATTAACAGACCTAACCTGCCCCTTCTCCCTCAAGGGCTCCCTTACATTTTCTAAAGCTATAAACACGTGCTTTGAGGATGCAATGCTTCCTTCCTCAGCTTTCTACTCCGGGCGGTGAAGGTCACACTTCACCCATCTAGGGGTGAAATTTAGAACTAGTTACTAGTACTGACAGTGACAGTGAGACAGAGCTTATCGAGAGGGCGTGCTAGGTAGCCCCAAAGGTTAGTTTACAAAACAATCAATTTAATTGTGTAAAACAGTAGCAGCTGAGAGCTGACTGTAGGATGATCCTCACGTCCATATTGGGAAATCGCCACTGGGCTGAGTGTACCCTGTTCGAACCCTCAGACCAGAATTACATTTTCTGGAAGACCTCGAAATCAAGCTCAACGTCATTCAAATTAATATCCTCATTGACCTCTCAAAGTTATTTCAAAATACGCCACTGGTGTTTTAATGCACAACCATTTACATCCTCGCTGTTGTCCATCAAGAGACATGTTAGGCCGCTGTGGCACTGGGTCTGGGATCCAAGAGGAGACATCAGCTGACTTCTTCCCCGCTTGAGAAGTTGGTATAAGCTAGGACTGATCAGATTGTCTCTTATGTACAGTACAGCCAAAGACAATCTGTAGAATGTCGTAAGTCATTATAAGGGACCGGCCATTTATGCACTGAAAACGATTAATATACGCATGCAGCTATGAACTAAAAGTGTAGAAAATATGCATTAAAATTGAAAATTTCTCTTAGTTCAATATGAAGGACAGGCTCCAGAATTTTTGCCATGCTAACCTGTTGATTTCCTTATCCATATTTTGCTGAGAAGATAGTGACTGGCCCAGATAGACAAAGTTTGACACATATTCTACCTCTTTTACTTTCACCATGAGTTTCTTGGCTTCATTATTTGTCATAACCTTTGTCTTGCTGGGATTGAGGCTCAAGCCCACTTTTTTACTCTCCTCATGCAGATATTTAACATTTCTTCCAGCCTCGAACTCGACTTTGCAAACAGGATCACATCATCGGCGAATCGTAAGTTCGTCGGTCTATTTCCATTGATTGTGATTTCGTATTTGTGCCCCCATTTAACTTACGAACGGTCGTGAACAGTTTAGGTGATAATGGAACGCCTTGTCTTACGCCTCGCTGTAGATCGCCTTCTTTTCCAATTTGGACTTTTTCCCAGCTGTTTAAATACAGTTTTTAAAGCACTCACACAGACTTAAAAGTGTACGCAGCCCCGAGTTTTCCTGTAACCAAGGACCCCTAACAGTGGACCATATAATATTTAAGTGGTGCAGTGAATAGCGAGAGAATTGTTTTATTAAACAGTGTTTCCATAGAAAGATACTGGCCTATTCATAAGTCTTTTACAATCAGAAAATATCTTAAACCATTTTCAAAATTTTCGTGAACTCTCTGGACTTTACATCAATGAAAGTAACTCAAGATCGTAACTACGGACGGGACATTCATGCACTAAAATGTAGGAAATATGCTCTTAACAATAAGCCAACCTTATTCACCCACTTTATACATGTATCATTCACTGCAGAAAGAAGCATCACAATAGATAATTGCAAATTTTTCAATGATTTCAGGAGACAAATTACGTCCAGTTTAATCGTTTCCAGTGCATAAATGTCCGGTCCCTCGCCATCAGTTCAATAATCACTATTACCTGACACCCACTGTTTTAATAAATACTTTCTGCTGCTCTTCTCTTTATGTGTTTTGAGTTGAGGATGTGCAGACTAAGAATGAAGTAACACATTAACAGAGGAACCTCCTCACTAAACTAACCCCGGGCTACTGGCTGTCGAGATGGTGACAGGAATGTCTTCAAATAACCAGAATAGCCAGGCAGCATGCTTGCGTAAAATATTAGTTATTAATCCGTTGCTCCCAGAGTGCCTTACAAGGGATGTCCAACACTCGGGCAAAACCTCTTATGTTAAAGTTGTTTTAAATTATACTTAACTTCAACTGTAAATACTAAAATATGCAAACCATCCTATAACCCCTCAACATATGCGCATATGCATTTTCAAACAAGATGTTCAGTAAAGAACATATAGCCTACTTTCTCCTAAATGCATGGGTATTGTCATAACTCTTTGTCCTTTTCAAGGAGTATGATTGAATGTTGGTTGTAGTAGCTTGTTGAAATACAACGTGCTATAGAGATATTAAACATGAATATGAGGTGCCCTTTGCTAGTGCTACCTCTGTACCCAATTTCGTTCCATTCGGTTTCACCGTGTTTGAATTAATAGGGGGAATCGATTTTGACACAAAGATGGCCACCATCCGCAAAATATTAGGCCAATGACCTATTAGATTGGTCAAAGAATGCTCCCTCCATAAAGTTATGTTGTTGCTAAGTTTGGTAGAGATCGGATGGTTATGTTAGTCGTAATTTAACTTAAGCTTTGAACATTTGTGTGGCCGCCATTACGTTTCTGTCAATATGGCGGCAATATAAAACATGACACTGAGATGCCCTTTGCTAGTGCTACATCTCTACCAAATTTCGTTCCATTCGGTCTCACCGTGTTTTAATTAATAGGGGGAATCGATTTTGACACAAAGATGGCCGCCATCCGCAAACTATTAGGCTAATGACCTATTGATTTGGTCAAAGGATGCTTCCTCTATAAAGGTATGTTTTTGCAAAATTTGGTAGAGATCGGATGATTAGGTTAATCTTAATTTGATTTAAGCTTTGAACATTTGTGTAGCCGCCATTACGTTTCCGTCAAGATGGCGGCGATATAAAACATGACACTGAGGTGCCTTTTGTTAGTACTACCTCTGTACCAAATTTCGTTCCATTCGGTTGCACCGTGTTCGAATTAATAGGGGGAATCGATTTTCACACAAAGATGGCCGCCATTCGCAAACTGTTACGCTGATGACCTATTAGTTTGGTCAAAGGATGCTCCCCCCATTAAGGTATGTTGTTGAAAAATTTGGTAGAGATCGGATGATTAGGTTAGTCGTAATTTGATTTAAGCTTTGAACATTTGTGTGGCCGCCATTACGTTTCCGTCAAGATGGCGGCAATATAAAACATGACACTGAGGTGTCCTTTGCTAGTGCTACCTTTGTACCAAATTTCGTTCAATTCGCATTCACCGTGTTCGAATTGATAGGGGGGGGACAGACATTCAGAGTTCACACACTCACACATACACACACACACACACACACACACACACACAGAGACTCACACACACACATACACACACACAGACAGACACACTTTTTTCGCCCTGTGTTGATCTCATAAGTCTACTTTCATTTTTTGCAAAAATCGAAAGTAGGCTAAAAATCGGGTCCCTAGTTATGGGTCTTGGCAGGAAAACCAAACGTGCTCCGCTTTTATGTGAAAAACGACGATGCTAAACGCGTGGAAGTAGCAAATAAGCAATATTGTCTGGAAAGAAGTGTTATGCAATTTGTCTTCTGTATCTCTACGATTATCAGTTCTTTTTTCGATTCACTCTCTTTGGGGTACGTTGCATCAATCATTTCCCTGTGTGTTGTTCCTTCCTTAGTGGACAGTATCACTTCATTCTTTCAGATCTCTTCTTCCGAGATGATTAGTTTGGATTTTAGTGTAGATTTGTCTTGGAACAGAGAAAGTCTACTGAACATATGTCCGTAAATGCAGGGTTTGTTTGTTAGGGACCATTTATTCGATCATCCTCTGTTACAGAGACGACGGTCTGATACGCGCTGTACCATGCAGCCACAGTTACAGTAAGTGTTGAAAATGGTTTCAAAGTGCCTCCACGCATGCGTGTTCGCGCCGTAGCATGTTCTGTGTAAGGCCAGGCTGCATCCGAACAGTGTCAAAGGCAGCTCCAGTGTCTCCACATCTGGAATGGGCTCTGCATACACGATATTTTTGAGATGGCCCAATAACCAGAAATCGCACGGATTGAGATCTGGTGAAGGAGCAAGCCATGCAAGTGGACCTCCTCGTCCGATCCATCGACCAGAGAAGACACAATTGAAATACGTCCGGACGTTAACGGCGAAGTGGGCTGGAACACCATCATGTAGCTGCCACATAACCCTGCGAATCATCAATATCCAATAAACCCTCAAAATATGCATTCGCATATGCGCATGTGCATTTTTAAAAAATAAACAGGTCTCTAATTTTCACCCATCAGGGTGTCGGAAAATAAGAGGTAGAAAATCAAACCACACATGGGGGGTGGGTATGGGGAGCAATATGAGTTTAGATACCTCTGGGCGGAAACCAACCGGTAAGCCTCGGTGAGCATTTGTAATTATGAACAGTTTCGAGCTGAGCAGGTCACCTGTGGTTCTCGTAGCCCATCTGTTTGGTCCGTTAAAAAAAATTGGTTTGAGGCCATCTAGGACAACGTTAAGTCTTGCTACACTTGGCAATTTGTTTCACTTTCCTCTGAGCCCAGAATTCCCTCATTCTCTGTGAGTGGGCCATCTTGCGCTCCGCTGTCCTGGTGGTACCTTGTCTTCTTTTTGGTTTCGGTGTCTCATCTCGGGTTAGCCCATTAGTCAGTATCTTTTTGTGGAAGAGATCTCTATTGAAGGCGTCGTCGGGTTTTGGATGGAGCATTTTGAGGTCGTCTCTAGTATTCATAAACCAGGGCATTGTGAATTTGGATTTGGAGTCCAAAAATTATTAATATTATTTTAAATTTAAATTAACCCTGTAATCCCCCTAGTTACATACAGTATGTGTAACATCAGGAATTACCACATTATTTCCACAATACATTTAATTTATCGCGAATGCCTGATTTACACTTGTGTAACAACGTTAGGAATGCATTTGATTTAGCTACAATGGAAATTTAGTCTGCGAGCTAAGGGACACTTAAGACAGTGGTTCACCCAACTCAGATCGTTGTATAAGGTGCGTTCAAAAAGTAACTAGCCGGAGGTATAATTACAGAAACCAGTACCTGTATGTTAGAATTATTGGCCCTGGCTGTTGATGCACTTGTCCCACTGTGCCTCGAGGCGGTGAATGGTTGTCTCATAAAATTCCCCGGGCTGCGATGTGAACCAGTTCCGCACGTACAGCTGGACGTCGGCGTCCGAGGTGAAACGTTGGCGTAATCAGAGGGAGAGAGTTCTGGACTGTATGGAGGGTGGCCGAGAACCTCTCATTTGAATTTCTAAAGGAGTGCGGCGACTGTGTTGGCCGTCTGAGGTCGTGCATTGTCGTGGAGCGACCACGGCGGCTATGGCGTTCACTGTCACTCGGCGGTCCTGGGTAATGAGTGCATCAACCAGCTGGAAATTGGCATCGGTAATGCAGTGGTGTGCCCAGACCGGGCATCATCGGGTAACGACACCCGTCCTTCCCTGATGCGCTTGTGCCACGCCTTGACCCTTGCAAGGGAAATGCAGTGTTCGCCGTATACTTGTGACATTCGGCGATGAATGTCCGTACCCCCTACTCCTTCCGCTGTCAGAAACCGAACAACACCTCTTTGCTCTTCGGTTGACGCCTCCATGTCACTGTATACAATGCGACTGGCCGCGTTGGACGATTGATGCAAGCCGCTGCTCGTTTTGTATCGTCAGGTGACGTGCACGCGTGCCCTCTAGCGACGGGCTGTGACCTTCCGCGCTCTGATCGGAACCACACCTCGTTACACACACCACTATCAGCCGATGTCATCACCGGTTTGCGCATTCCAGCCTCCGGTTCGTTACTTTTTGAACGCACCTTATAGAAAGGGATGGCGGGTCGAAAAAGTTTGGGAACCGCTGAACTGATAGCCTCTTTCAAACATACCATGCTTTAAACCACACTGCAGGGTCACCCGCGACCCGGCAGGTTTATGATCTCTTTTGCGCATGCGCCAAATGCCGTTAGGTTGCTGTTACTTCGTCTACCTTCAGTGTTGGAATAATTGTTCATGTGACAACAACGTTTAATTGTTTGGAATAGTTTTGTTGCTGATTATTGTTATATTAGGGTCACATACGGTGTGGTTTTTGTAACAAAACTTTCTACAAGGTACCTTGCTTTATCCTACAATTTAATACGACACGCATGCCATACGATGTTGGCATGTCAAAGAACCCATTTGAATTCAGATGGCCGTGTTCATAATGGAAGAAATTAATCTCGGGAGTTTCCGCCAACACAAAGTTCCGCATGTCTCTAATAGAAAGCGCTATAGTGTTCAAGGAGATTAGATATCTAATCTTATTGACTTTCATAGTGATTCAAGGAACAACGAAATTCGACATGCAAGCTACCCTCTGGGTGTCAAATTACAAAGCTTGCACCCGGCACCTGAGGCCATACGATATCATTATTATATTATTATTAATATTATGTCTAGTTGTGAAAACACTTTAAACCCTTGTAACCTAAATACCAGGACGTTTTATTGTCCATTTTAACCCATTTTCAGACACCAAAGTGCGTGATTTGTTCCTGCAGTCTGTGTGCAGAACACTGGCAAGGGATCTGCAGAGAGTGCAAAGATGACAGGGCCTAGGTTTTTGAAGAATGGCTGAAAATATATCAACGTTTTAAATTATTTTCCTACGAAGATGGATCGAAAAATAAGTTGCACTTCCCAGTTATGGCCATTTATTACACCACTATACAACACCAACACGCCTATAACGACATACAATGTAACGTCACTTTTCTACATAGTTTCCAAGAGACTCCAAACATTTCTGCTAACGCACAACCATCTTGCCGATGCCGCATGCTTAGAAAGTTCCTCCAGCGTTCTGCAACCACACGGAGACAGCGGCCTTCACCTCCTCATCGGTCTGGAAACGTCGACAACCGAGCTCCGTTTTGAGCTTACCGAACACATGAAAGTCACATGGTGCTAGGTCCGCCAAACGAGCGAACTGCTGCAGCGTTTCAAGTGGAAGGTCTGGCAGCATCAACCCTACAGTCCCGACCTAGCGCCATGTGAGTTTCATCTGTTCGGTAAGCTCAAAACGAAGCTCGGTGGTCGACGTTTCCACGCCAATGAGGAGGTGAAGGCCGCTGTCTCCGTGTGGTTGCAGAACGCTGGAGGAATTTTCTATGCATCCGGCATCGACAAGTTGGTTGTCCTTTTGCAGAAATATTTGGAGTCTTTTGGAAACTATGTGGAAAAATGACGTTATATTGTATGTCGTTATAGGCGTGTTGGTGTTGTATAGGTGGTGTATTAAATGTCCATAACTGGGAGTGCAACTTATTTTTAGCCTACTTTTCACATTTTGCCAAAATGAGGAAAAAGTACACTTATGAGATCGATCCGCGAAAATGTGTGTCTGTCTGCCCTCCTTTCTCTCCTTCTGTCTGTCTGGCTGTGTGTGTGTGCCCCCCCCCCCCCTA
Organism: Meconema thalassinum; assembly: GCA_946902985.2. Classification (NCBI taxonomy): domain Eukaryota; kingdom Metazoa; phylum Arthropoda; class Insecta; order Orthoptera; family Tettigoniidae; genus Meconema; species Meconema thalassinum. Next base: position 57,714 of record CAMPQE020000256.1, on the reverse strand, counting down.
TCAACTCCAAAACGGCTGCAGCAATCGAAACCAAATTTAGTATGAGTAAAGATGTATACCGGAGTATCTCAAGCCCATATTTGAAAATGATGTCAGTGCTACCAACTGCTGATAAACGCACTAGACATGTGAGCTCCATGTTGGATATCTTGGAAGGTATGCATGGGAGCTATTTCAAAATTGGCACACATGTGGATATTTCAGTTTAATTTCCGGGAGGACATATATGACAGTGTTTCCAAAGTAATTTTAAGACTTCTGATAGGTCCAATATTTTAATGCGTACAACTTCGACACTATCAATTGGATTTCAACAAAATTTTGTATGTAATATGTGTATATAAACCGATATGGCTGAGCTTATTCTTAAGAGCCACCAGGGCTGCCAACTGTTGATAATTACTCTCTCTCTCTTTTATCCAAATACCAATATATATGAAAGTATGCAAGCCGACAGCTTTAAACTATGCACACGTATAGTACCTGACATTTTAGATTAATTTGGAGTAACTTATATACGTCAGTTCTACCAACATGATTCTAAGCCTGCTGATAGGACCAATTTTTAAATACATGTAACTTCTATACCATCAGTTGGATTTCATCCAAATTTGGTATGTGCTATGTGTAACGTAACATATATGACTATAAGTATTTTAAGAGCAATCAGGGCTGACAACTGTTAATAAATGCTGTCTATATTTGTTACCCTAATATTCTAGATAGGTTCATATACTGTAGATTAACCATTGGCATGAAACATAATTTTAAGAAAAGTAGCCTCTTTAGTTCGTCACGGAACTTCTTGTTTGATCTGCCCTCGTATATGCATTGGAATAGTGATAACTTATTACATTATGAGTGTTAAACGATTGTGTACAGTAAATTGTTATTTCTATCAAGGCAACTTTATAATAGAATACAGGTACATGTGTGAGTGCATAGAAGCAGGGAAGTACATCAATGCGACTCTCTAGAGTCTAGCTATATTACTGAAAACACAAACAGTTAAAATAATACATTTTAAACGATTTCCTATATCACTAATTAGAATATTGGGTCACCAGAGACCCCCACAGTGCCAGTAAATTGTTGTTGTTAATCATTCATTCTTGGGGTTAGGGGTACCCTGGTCATCAGCTCAGGTACTTGGGTGCTCGTTGTATTATGAGGGAGTAGCTCTATGTTATCAGAAGCAAGATCGCGTGTTGCTAATGTACTGTACGGCCTTTTTGCATGAAGCTGCCTAACGCGTGCGAAAATTTAATTTTCTCAAATGTGTTCGTTATAAACTCCGTTTGTGTGTCGAGCCATTGCATTACGTGGGGTAATTAAGTCTCTTTGGGGGCACGCGTGGACAGCTCCTGTGGGGCTGCAGTGCAGCCAACTATTGCAACTGTCTCCAGAGAAGGTCGGAAAATCAACGGAATGTTAATACTATGTTAATATGGAACAGTTCCTTATGAAGTATAGCTGCGTGGCTCACCGATATGTTCTCACCTGCTGAACCCAAGATTGCGGTTGTCCATTCAGGACAAACTTCCAGCATCCGGTCGTCTCTAATGTAGCAGCAGTTAAAAAAGACGTCAAATTCATATCACAATAGTCTAATAATAATGAGCCAAACTCTGGTACTCTGGTACCAGCAAGTTAAACTAGTTATGCAAAGCTTTAACATCTATGAATCCGTTATACACGACAGACAAACTTTCCGGAAAATGTTAAAAGAAGACCCACAGATTAAACTTAAGAAAGGGCCGAGACCAAAGAGGTCAGAAGCAGCTAAACAACTACAAAGTCAGAGAATGAAGGAGATATGGGCTAGGAAGAAGACTCTTAAGAGCGTGAAACCAATCCCTACTTATCAAACTGAAAACCATTTTGGTTAACCTACGTAGTCTAGTCCATAGTTGGCTCATTCGAAGAAAGAAAGAAAGAAAGAAAGAAAGAAAGAAAGAAAGACAGAAAGAAGGAAAGAAAGAAAGAAAGAAAGAAAGAAAGAACGACAGAAAGAAAGAAAGAAGGAAAGAAAGAAAGATCGACAGAAAGAAAGAAAGAAAGAAAGAAAGAAAGAAGGAAAGAAAGAAAGATCGACAGAAAGAAAGAAAGAAAGAAAGAAAGAAGGAAAGAAAGAATGAAAGACAGAAAGGAAAAGGAAAGAAAGACAGAAAGAAAAAGGAAAGAAAGAAAGAAAGAAAGAAAGAAAGAAGGAAAGAAAGAATGAAAGACAGAAAGAAAAAAGGAAAGAAAGAAAGAAAAAAGGAAAGAAAGAAAGAAAGAAAGAAAGAATGAAAGACAGAAAGAAAAAGGAAAGAAAGAAAGAAAGAAAGAAAGAAAGAAAGAAAGAAGGAAAGAAAGAATGAAAGACAGAAAGGAAAATGAAAGAAAGACAGAAAAAAGGAAAGAAAGAAAGAAAGAAAGAAGGAAAAAAAGAAAGAAAGAAAGAAAGAAAGAAAGAAGGAAAGAAAGAATGAAAGACAGAAAGAAAAAGGAAAGAAAGAAAGAAAGAAAGAAAGAAAGAAAGAAACAAACAAAGAAAGAAGGAAAGAAAGAATGAAAGACAGAAAGGAAAATGAAAGAAAGACAGAAAAAAGGAAAGAAAGAAAGAAAGAAAGAAAGAAGGAAAAAAAGAAAGAAAGAAAGAAAGAAAGAAAGAATGAAAGACAGAAAGAAAAAGGAAAGAAAGACAGAAAGAAAAAAGGAAAGAAAGAAAGAAAGAAAGAAATAAAGAAGGAAAGAAAGAAAGAAAGAAAGAATGAAAGACAGAAAGAAAAAATGAAAGAAAGAAAGAAAAAAGGAAAGAAAGAAAGAAAGAAAGAAGGAAAGAAAGAAGGAAAGAAAGAATGAAAGACAGAAAGAAAAAGGAAAGAAAGACAGAAAGAAAAAGGAAATAAAGACAGAAAGAAAAAAGGAAATAAAGAAAGAAAGAAAGAAAGAAAGAAAGAAGGAAATAAAGAAAGAATGAAGGAAAGAAAGAAAGAAAGAAAGAAAGAAAAAAGGAAAGAAAGAAAGAAAGAAAAACAGAAGAGAAAATAGGACATTACAACACGGTAAACAGTAATCAAATCCAAGACACTATACGTCCCCGAAAACTGATCACTAGTGTAATTAAGGTCATACAAAAAAAAACTCGAGGAAGATTTTGGGCTCGGTTTGTACTGATGAAAAGGTAATCCTAGGAGGTTTATCGACATTCGGAGAAAATCTCAGACACATTCAAGAAAAGTCGTTTGAGATTAATGGGCATATACTGAGAATGATTGAGTACAGTCCGACTACAAGAATTCTAAATTCTACTCCCTCACAGAAATCTAAGAAGAACTCCGGAGACTAGGAATTACAGATGACGACTGTCGAGAAAGAACACGATTCAGGGAAATACTTTCTAACATAAAGGTTCTTTTGGGAGAAAAGAGAGAACGGACGGGAGGAAGATGGACTGCAGAGAGAATAGTGCAACACTCTGAAAGAATGAAGGAAGTGTGGAGGAAGAGAAAGGAAGAAAGAACTATGAGAAGGAAATGAAATAATATGTGCGTGGTCCTTAGTTTTGGCCGTTTCGCATAATGTAATGTAATGATAGTTCGCATGACGAAGTGAATAAACTTATCTGATTCTAAATGTTTTTTTGTTGAATCTCTTTCTCAGTAGAGTTCAAAGTGCATGTAAAAAGAAATTTATTAAAGAAAACTCTGAAACTTTCATTGGCATTGATGTTCACTGTTCATTGCCAATAGACCAACCCCACATGGACCAGGATCCACTATTTTGTTTCTGAACTTCCTGCTTCTTCCACTCGACCACACTGCTACTGCACTCTCATTGACAAAGCAGTGAAACACAAAATTTGCTTACAATTGGTGAGTTGTACATACAGTAGTGATCAGATTGCAATGCTCGATATTTTTAGATATTTACCACAAAAAAATATTTTGAGTTACAAAACTAAGGAAACTGTATGAGGAAATTAAAGCATTGAATCATAGTAGGCTATATATTATTTAACTACTGTAAATAAATTTAGATCGTAGGCTTTCGCGGCCGGTGTCAAGTTTATCATCTTGGCTTACAGGATTGAGCCGCGTCGCATATAGGTTATTATTTCCCGACGTTTCGGCTGACATTGCAGCAGCCTTAATCATGGGTAGCTACGAGTTGGTGTCCGTACTCAAACTAACGGTTGTTGCCAGTCAGATGTGCTTGCTTGCCCTCGTGGCCGGCGAAAGAGACAGGCCACAGCGCGGATCTGTGACGTCAGAGGAGTGGTGTCGCTCGCTCGCCGCAATGATAGCACCGAGGCATTCTCATCTATACAAGCCTACCAATAGCCGAGTAATTTGTTAGTTTGAATTTAAGGATACCGGTACTCAAAAATAAAGTTAAATGCTGTGGAAGAAATACACCTCTATCACTAGCTCAAAACTTTCGAGCAGTAGAATATTAGGCAGTGTTATAAAAACATTGAATGGATGTTCCAGTTTATGCAGATATACAAAACTGTACATATTATCCTCTTATCTTTGTTCATCAATAAGTTGTTTCCATATATACCAGTTTACATGTAAGTTTAACTTTAAAAGCAGCTGGAATTTTTTTTAAAGAAGAAGAATCAACCAAGCATTGCATTAGGAGAAAGTAGCCAGTGCTTCATTTATTGCAAGGGAAGGGTCATTCATGCCCCAAAATAATAAAAACGAATATAAGAAATTTGAGCCTACACTCATGGTTTTAAAAATTTTGCTTTCTTGAGTAGGCCTACCATAAGACAATCTTTTTCAATAACAAAAATTTAATGCATTCTTCAGTTACCGGTACATATATGAATTGCTGAGATAATACTTACCTCCTTTAGCAGAGAGCCTTTTATCTGACACCAATCTCCTAATAGCAAGTTTACTTCTTGTGGCAACTACCTTCATGTTAGACATGTTTAACAGTTCTCTCCCGTTCCCAGTTAGGCTTATGTCAAATTTATGGTTTTATGGGCTCAAGATTCTTATAACGAAGTATATTACTACAATTGAAGGACCTTGGAAACTTTTTCATTGTGAGTTAATACAGTGGATTGGAATGTCGTGGATATCAGCCCCATGCACTTAAGTGTGTACTGTAGGCCTACTTGTAATAGAAAAGGATGTGGTAGTGGTTTTCATTTAGCTTTTATTTACAGTTCAATTGGGAAGACACTTCCAGGATGCAAGGAGTGGGATTCAAATCATTCTATCAAGAGCCTTTGTGTGAAGCTTTGAAGACTATTTAAATCCTATAACAGGATTCAAATACTCCTTCGCAAAGCAGGTGACCTGGACAAGAAGCCACTTTACTTACCCCTACTCCATGTCGGTGGAACTGTTCCATTTATTACAATTAAAGAATGACCATACTTGCCATTGTAATTTGGATCCATGCTTGCTACACGGACATGGTATCTCCCTCCCAATAAGATGTCCAAGATCTCCACCAAATGTCAAACGAGACCCTTCAAATTATTCAAATGAAAGCATTCCTCAACTTTTAATTATTTTTTCTTATCCTTTGTTTCACCCTGGTGGTCTGGGGATGAAGAATTTTATAACATACCCAGTCCTCCCCTACACCTTCCTCCCAGAAAATATCGTATACTCCTCATCACATCCATTCCCCCTGAAAAAGAACATGGGCATCTTCGCAGGCCACATGGAAAATAAGCAGTTAACAGTACTACACACTGGGTAAATCGGTTTGAAATGGGTAAATCTAGAGCTTTAACCGAGAATTCTGGATGTGGCGATAGGTTTAAGGGCCCTGGAGTAGAAAACTATGCCCGTATCTTCAAGAACACTAGCAAATTGCAAGTAATCCTCATCCAAGGACACAGTACCGTAATGCTTACACTTAATTATCATAAGCACACACAAATTGTATTACAGGCATTTATTTTATTTAGGACATTGGTTATAAATATAAACATCTCAAACACATTAACACATTGTCTGGAAGAATCCTAGAATGTAGAAAATGTAGTTTGCAGGTTTCACCAAGTATAAAGGTGATATCTTGCTGATTTTGGAAATATTACTGGCGATGGTTAGGATCTCATATCCTCCAGCTATTAATATTCTCAAAAAGTCCTGCACTGCACATAGGACGTACAGCCATTATAACCTGCTGATGATTCATGATCTCTTCAGGATTTTGAATTTTTCTGACACCATTTCTCAATCTTAAGTTATTATTGAGCCCTATTCCTAACTGTAAACACACTACTGGAGCTTAGTGGGTTACAAATTCATTGTTACAAAGATGCATGAACACAATTTGAGGACTGAACATGTCCAACTTGCTTCCAGCTGCCTTGCTACTGTTTCTTGTTATGATGACTGGAGGCAACATTGTTGTATAGGAATGTGGGGTTGACAAATGGGTACCGGTACGACTGTAGTATTAATGAAATATTTTCCTTACGCAATACAAAGTCACCATCAATTACAACGGTATCTTGCAGCCTTGGCAACGATAGTCTTGTATTAACTCTTGTACTATTTTCATCTCTAATTTATATTAACAAACAAGCCTACCAACTTGTGTCAATAGCTGTTAATGTGGATGGGGAATGGAATTCACACTTGCATGTGACAAGAACTTAAAACCACCTTTCCATTCAAATCACATTCTCTTTTCACAAACAGTTTTCCTTCGAATTTGTTGTTTAGTGCATATGGAACTTGACCTAAATATGCTTAATGGAGTGTAGTGTTTAGTGTTACCGGTGGTTAGTCCAAAGGACCGGGCTCGATTCCCACCTATGCAAAGAACTTTGGTCCTGGCATGAGGTGCTATAATAGTATTTCTGTAAATTATGTGTAATCCTCTCCTCTATATCCACCCATCAATTTCTTAATTGCAACCAGGCAACAAGAATCTCCCTGTGAACCGGGAAGGGCTCGAGATGAAATAATAGGGGTACGCAGTGTAACAACATGATCAGAAACACTGAAGCTTGTGAACAGACAAACAGTTGCGAGTAAAATGCGACCACATGAGGGCAATGAGACTTAATATTTACAATTCAGTTGAGTCTAAACTAACTTTTCCTGAAAGTAATTTCAGGATGTCATGCTCATCAGACCAGCTTAATAAAGTAGGCCTCAAGTTATGTCCTACGTTGCAGGTAATTAGAAAGACAAACATTGTAACGATGCAGAAAATATAAAGGGAGAAATATTTCAGGAAATTTGTGAGAATAGTCACATTACCTCAGGATTGCCAACCCCCGCCTATTTGGGAGAGGGGAGGGGGGAGAAGTTTTTTGTATTCACTTAGTGGCCAAAAATATGAGAAGTGTCGTCCCATTAGAAAATGTACCGTGTATGACTCCTGAGCATTGCAGCTAGCTGCGGCGGAGCAGAGCAGTTTGTCACAGACACGAGTGTAGTGAAGTTGGCAACACGTCGCGAGTTAACCAACTTTAAACGTGGGATGATCATCGGCGCAAGGGTCATAGCATTTCGGAGATTACACACAAATTCTGTTTTCTGATATCAACAGTGTCAAGGGAGGATCTTCAATATCACAGAGATAATGTTACCATCTTCGTGAACCGCTGCACAGTGTTTAACAAACGGACATCACATCGTCTCAGCAGAACCATACGGGGTGATCGAAGGGCTACTGTGAGTCAGATCACCACCCAGTTGAATGTTGGGAGTCATGAACCCATTCCTACCAGAACTGTAAGGAGTCACCTATACCGCACAGGCTTCACTAGCCAACATTTTATCATGGGACGAACCTTCCTGTGACTTTGGCACAAAGTGTATAGTAAGTAAGGCTTTACATAGAACCTGCCTAGACCAATGGTTTCGTTCACACAGTGGACTAACCCAGTAGCGGTCAATGGTTTTGTCCAGATAGTGGTCTAACCCAGCAGAGACCAATGGTTTTGTCCAGGAAGTGGTCTAACCCAGTAGTGACCAATGCTTCTGTCCAGAGAATGATTGCTTTACATTCATAAACAGGCCTAATCTACCTAGAATAATTCTGTTAAGAATTACACACCCCTAACTACTATTTATAGACCTAATATTTACAATTCAATTGTCTCTAATCTGACTGTTTTCAACTGTCATTTAGGGCTTGGTAAAACCTAACCTTTCAGGTTGTCATGCTCATCAGATCAGCTTAATAATAAAATACGCCTCAAGTTATGTCCTACATTGCAGGCAAGTAGAAAGACAAACATAACAATGCAGAACGGGAACTCTCAATTGGTCATAAGAAATACACGTAAAAACAATTTTGTTTTATAATAAGTAAGGCTTCACATACAACCTGCCTAGATATATGGTTTCATTCAGACACAGGACTAACCCAGTAGCGACCATTTAATTTGTATCAGTAAGGAATTTTGTTTCTGTACTTGGTTGAAGAAGTTATTCTCAACGGAAACAACAAAGATATACAGGATCACATATTATACAATATTGGGGAACAGTAGACTATAGATACATTACACTACAAAATTCCCCTGGACACAAAATGTCATCATCCATGACAACATGGATAACACTTAGGGTTTAAACGATGCATACATGTTAAATTCTATGTGTTATACTCTGATTTACAGAAGATGAATGGTGAAAGCTGTCATCCGATTGAAGGGTGAGGTGATGAGTGGAGACGAGAGGGGTAACAGTCTCCATAGCAACAGCGAGCAGTGTTGCAATGTATACCGACACAGCAGTGAGCACATAGTTAGACGCAGTGTTCTACTGTGCCTTGACTCGTCACTGTCATTTGTATTATCCCCTGTATCTATTGAAGTGCATTGCTTATTCTTTCATAGGCTACAGTAAGCGTTATCGTTCTGTGTTTGTTGGAGACGTGTGTATATACAGATTTTGAGTTTATTTCTATTATTCGCATCATTGTGTCTATTTTCGTTGTGTAAAAAATGGCATCGGTACATGCTCGCGGAAGGCCCAGGATCCATTCTCTGCGACATAGAACAACTTCAGGCCGTGGTGTGACTCTCCATAGCCAAGCAAGGGAGATGGTATGTACTGTGAGAAATTTTATGGAGGAAGAAGAGGAAAGTATGCGCTTACGGGTGGAACCTCTGATTCCATTTGTTCAGGTGAGGAAAAGATCTGCTAAGGCTCTTGGTGTGAGTGAAACCACTGTGTACAGAGTGACGAAAGAGAAGTTCCCGTCTGATGATGCTGGCCCATCTAAACTATCAACTCCAGGGAAGAAGAGGCAGAGGGAAAGGGTCACTAATTCAGATGGCTTTCAACAAGATGCTGTTAGATGGCATATTTATAACTATTATTTTAGGAAAGAAATTCCAACATGTTGCAAACTTCTTGTTTCGCTCAGATAGAGGCAGAATTATTTCAAGGAAGCCTTTCTTCACTGAATAAAGTGTTGCATGATTTGGGATTTAAATATAAGAAAATTAATGGCGGGAAGGTGATCATGGAGAGGCCAGATATTGTGGCTTTGAAGTGTCAGTTCCTAAGTGAAATTAAGGACAAAATCGTTATGGATATTGTGTGTTTAGATGAAACGTGGGTCAATGCTGGTCACACAGTGTCTAAGAGTTGGAGTGACAACTCAGTTCAGGGGACAATGAAAGGACCGTCGGGCAGAGGGGGTCGATTTATTATTCTACACGCCGGGCGATCACACGGGATTTGCTCTTTATGTCGAAAAGAACTGGTGATTACCATGAAGACATGGACCACATCCAGTTTATAAAATGGTTCCCGGAACAATTGTTACACAACATCCCTGAACACAGTGTTATTGTAATGGACATTGCTTCGTTCCACACAGTACAGACAGACGAAGCTCCATCGACTTCACGTACGAAACCACGATTGTTGGAATGGCTCAACCACCATAGTGTACCATGCGACAGTTCTCCAACAATGGGAATCCTTCTCTTTAGCGCTGAATGAACATAGAACGAGCGATAACATTCTCTATAATACATGAATTAGCCAAAATACCTTATGAAACGATGAGAATTGAATCAGGGAGCAATGCTTTAATAGATGTTTCCTCCTCCGCCGTCTGTGACCCACCCAGCCATCCCAAATATAGTGAAAATTACAGCAGGGAGCACCTTTATTCAAATCAACCATCTTCAAAACAGTAATATCAACCTCGCCCTTACGGTACTATGAGAAACAGTTCAGTCTCTAGTGCGGATCACTCGTGGGCAGCACCCAGCTCACCACTCTAATTAGGCTAGGGTGTGCAATATTTCGCTTCTCTGTAACGATTTTTTTCCCACGGCTGAAATGAGTGTTTTTTGTTATCTGCTCTGTAATTACTATGCAGTATATCGCTCCGCTGTAATAAGTATGTGTTTGTTTTCCGCACAACTGTGGTTATGGCAATGGTTTTGTGTCAACCGTGCCCCGCTAGCTGCGCGCCGCCAAGGCCACACTCTCACCCAACCTTCTAACCTTCGAATTGTCCAATCTAATGGTTTTTGACAATGGTTACAGCCTAACGCGCCCAGATCAATGGTTTTGTGTCAACCGTGCCCGGCTAGCCGCGCGCTGGCAACACCACACCTACATCCAACTATTCTAACCTTCGTTTTGTCCAATCCAATAGTTTTTAACAATGGTTACAGCCTAACGCGCCCAGATCAATGAGTTTTGACAATGGTTACAGCCTAACGCGTCCTGATGACTTTTTTTTGGATCAACAGTGATGTTGTATCCCATTTCTTTTTATCAACAGTGATTTTGTATCTCACATGTTAGCAACAATGTGTGCGCCTCGGTGCGTGGTGCTAGCAAATAGCTTATAAAGATAATAGCGGAAACTCGGCCGTAAAAGCATGCGCTCGCCTGGAGACAGCGATCACAGTGCCATCTCTTGGTGCGAGTTGACAGCATTACTCTTCTTGCCACCCACAGCTAGCATTTTTGAGAGCTCACCGACCGAAATTGCATTGTGAAGTTAACATAACTTATATGTCTCGGCTTGATATTTAGGCAGCAAATACTTTAAAGATTAGTATTAAATGAAACAAAAGATACTTGGTTCTGTACAATATTTATATAGAATTCTAAAAAATACTGGACTGCTTCTGCATATGGTTTGCTTTTCCATAGGCAGTAGAACCGAAGGCACTGCACCAGGCCAAATACTGAAAATTACAAGGAAATATTTGCATATTAGTTTTAATCCATCCTTTTTGACGTACTGGTATTTAAAATCGAGTTGAACACGCTTAATTACATTAAAAAAAAAGCAGTTACTTTCTTATATATTTCCTAATAAAGTCAGTAAAATTAAAATTTGTGTTTATGAACTTGTTAGATTACACCAACCTCCTTAGCTTTAATAGTGCAATACGTACACTTTAGAGGCAGATGACCTCGCTGTTCCGCCCCTTATAACAACAATAAATAACTACGTACACTTTCAATCGGGAATATTGAAGCAAGTTGTTAAATTTTAGGCCTACTGTACCGTAGGGTCACCACGTTTTATAAAGGCTCTTATTTCAATATTAACATTAGGCCTACTATCAACAACCTACAAAGATCTTACCCTTGACTTATCAAGTTTTTGTTCCTGAAATCTGTCTCCACAAAGTGGTCTGAGCATACAACATGAGTTCTGTTTAAATGTTCTGGGCCATTCCTTTTCAATACGTCATCTAAGTCAGCTCTTCGGCTTCGAATAACCCACAGCGTGCATCTATAAATAAATAAAGAACAGGCTAAAATATGCTAAATTATACTGTAAAAGCATTCTGTATTAAAAGAAAACCGAACTATCACTGTAATGGTAGGCTACTTGTTTACAATAATTTCTTGGGAACCTGAAGAAAGATTTTGGGTCACTTTGTTGTTTATAATTATTACAGCCATATATGGCACAAATACTCCCCGTACCAACCATTATAATTGGATAATTAGATCATTCACAGGTCAATAATTTCTTATAATTGTTTGGTTGGATCTCACGGTTGTAAATCAGCTGGTCTTACGTTGCCAACTCAGACCGCTAGGCAGTGCTGGGTAGCGCTGTCTCCTGTTTTGGCGAGGAGTTTCCGCTATTATCTTTATAAGCTATTTGGTGCTAGTGTGAGCCTTGATAACAGTTAAACGAGATGCAAGCGCTGTCGAAAGATGACAGCCGTTTGTAAAATAGCAATAAATAAAAACACATATTTACGTATATGAGGTTCAGTGGTAACCAGGGTTCCTAATTTCAATACGTAATATCGCCCAGAAAATGAAACAAGGACACAAGGTATGTAAAAGTCACATTCATGACTGCTGCAAGTGTATAAGCCACGTTCCACTTACATTCAGAATTAATAACCTTCTCAACCTTATACGGCAGCGCAAGCCTAAACCCATGTAGGCTACCACGTGGATGAACTGGCGAGAAAGCATAGCCATGAGATCATCAGGCTGACCCATATCATTGCCACTTGGAATGTTACGAGTCATGATGTGCCTCAGTAGCAACGCAGCATTTCCCCACGTGCTAGCTTTGACAGCTGTCAGCGCTCATTATTGGTAATACAGAGAATAGTAAGGCTTTACATACGAACACAAACCTAACCCCAGACCCCCTTGCTTGTACTACTAACAATAATTTTTGTCCAGATAGTCGCCTAACCAAGTAGCGACCAATGGTTTCGTCTCGCCATGGCTTTAGAAGAGTACAGTTCAGCTTTTCCATTAAATTGAACTAAGTTAAAAGTAATTTATGAACATTCATAACTCACCACTACATCTCTCATTTGAACTTGTGACATCAGCATGTAACGACGTACTGTTTGAAACTTCACACAGGACACAGCTGACAAACGTGGCGGCATTTCAAGCCGAAACATGAATATTAGCATGTCATCAGTGACGTCATCGACTGCACTAAAAATTCCCCTAGACAAGTAGTCTACATATCCCGATATAAACTTGAACGCAATATTGTTGCCTACGTTGTTCGTAACTTCTTCAACTGCCTATTGCATTTCCTAGCTTCTGCCAGGTCATTGTACTTCTTAGTGAGGTTATTCATGAGAATTTTGCACGAACGCAAGTTGATCTTTTGCAGTATGTCACTCAAAGTCCTCTTACATTCACACGAGGCCTGTAAGTTGAGGCCTGGAAAGTCACATCCACCCAATTTCAAGCAACATATTTTGTGCAAAACTGAAAGCTGTTGAACATCATTGAGAAAAACATACGAAAACAACCCTAGGATCCTTTCCATCATGAACCACGCAAGGCCAGCTACTTGAACAGAACATTCAGTGGGAAGAGTCAATTTTCCTCTATCATACTCCTCCAGAAAGTCACTGGGGATGGAAATTTCTACTTCCCTGTCAGTCTGCACCCAAAATGAACATGTGGAACATTTCTTCAGAAACAATTCTTTTTTGACTGAATAACCAGATATATACACCAAGATAGGCAAAACATTGTCAGGAATTTCCAACATACCAAAATCGCATTCTAGAACACTGGAGTACTGCTCAATATTAACACATTTATTGAAGCTGTCTGAGCAAGGTAGGAGGGTTTTCAAAGGTACATGCTGATTTTGGGAGCAAAGTAACAATATGTCCTTAAATCTTAATTTTCTTTCACTTTCAAGCAACTGCATATAACTTATGTAGTAGTTGGCACCACTGAGCTGACGGTAGGAACTAAATCTACCTTCTAAATTGTCACTCTGAAACTTACTCAACAGTATGTAGTCAAATTTATGATGCTGAAAAAGGTATGGGATTAGAAGAAGAAAACTGTCAATCGTGTTTATCAATGACTGAAAGGTTTGAGGGCTTAAACTCTCACATTTAGGGACACTTTGTCTCCAATTCTTCAACCACAATGACATTTTCTTCAAGAAATCCAGTTGTAATATACTGTCAGCCCTAATTGGTTCCCTGAAAACATTTTTGAATCTCTGACCTTCGAATGCACTCTTCACATTGACAATATGCCACCAGTTACAAATTATTGCCAAGAAAGCCGCAGTATGTTCACAATTTGCAAAGTTTGTGTCATTTGATGACATACATTTGAGAGCAGCTACATTTCTGTCATCAAAAACTTTAAGGGCCAGATTAACATTTTGCTTTTGGATAGTTGAAGGATATAATACCTTAAAGGAGAGTAAATGCCCATATTTTACTAAGGAGTCCTTTTCCTTCTTGTACAGCTGTTCCAGGTGCTTAAAATCTGCTGTAACAATTTTTTGAAAGTCATCGAAGACTGGATACTTGAAGCATCTTTCACCTTTAGCAATCCAGTTGTTGCGTAAACACTTCAATATGTGTACCGTGTCAAAAATTATAAACAGCTTCCGTGTGCTATCAACAGGATGCACAATAGACGGCTGTAAAACACGATTCGGTGTCAGTAATTCGAAAGCCTTCCTATTTACAGCATTATTAACAGACACGAGTGACAAGACAGTAAACCCAATGTTCTCTATCTCCCTAACAACATGCAATAACATGCTTTTCAGCTGATCAGCTGTTAAATTATGGACAGGTACAATGCTTACAACATCCTTATATTTGGAAACAACGCTGGATATCATGAAGACCTGAGCAGTCTTAGCAGCAGTTTCCTGATTATTCTTACTGACACCAAATATCGTATCACCTTTAAATGTCAACCGGGGTTCAATGTAAATCTCATCCAAGAGCACATTCACTAATAGTTTATGATCTTTCAAGTACTTCTTCCTTAGACTGAGATACTCAATACTCCCATTAATGTCAAAAGTACTCAAATCAAACTTACCGAGCAACTTTTGTAGATTTGATGGATGAGGCAGATAAATATGACCATTCCGATGTAAATTTTTATATGCTGATGACGAGTGAACATATATGGAAGCTGCCAAGAGTAACGTGTCTCCACTGTACCTACGATTGTTTGCCGTAACATCTAAAAACTTAATTTGCTCTATTAAAAACTGTAATGGTGTACACTCATCACTCGAAAAACTTCTCTGTAGGATGTTAACAGCAGCATTCACTGCTGACACCTTTCTTCCATTTTCATCGCACACAGAATTTTCAACGAACTGAAGTAGTTCATCAAATGAATTTTTGTTCGTAATGCGAAGAAAGTTTTGTGGCACTTTATGTTTGGGAATCTGTAACCCATCGACAGCCAGCTCAATGCTGAGGTTATTTAAAATACACACAGAACCTGTAATTACGGGCACTGCATCACTCACATTCATCAAACACATCACCAACTTGCCTTCTGTCTTGACATATGTCCATTCCTGCTTAAATTTATTCCTGTTGGAGGAGAAGTGTTCAGATATATCTGATACACTGTGCACAGTTTTCTCTTCCTCGTAGTGTCTGAAGTCTTCCAGGCTCGCTTCTATGGCTTTATCCAGATTTTCTTTCTCTGCATCACACAGTCTTCTAGAAGAAGGCCCAGGAGTGGATAGATATCCTGGCAAATTCAGAAATATTGAAGGTACTGCATCAGGCTTCAACTTCGGATAACTCCTAGCAAATGTCTTTATTTCCCCATCAACTATAAATTGCTCTGTCCTGATAACAGAGCTATCAGGAAAATGTTTTATACAAAGTATAGGCTTGCTCACTTGTGAGAAGTCAGTGGGAATTTTTCTAAGCCATATATTTCTTAATTTTTCGTCCTTTGGGAGAGAAAATGTAGAAACATTTTCATGCTGAGATCTGTAATTGCTCTTACAGCCAGCCACATTACAGCATCTCGGCATTTTGATTTCCTGTAAAGGGATACATTCATTAAATTTCTAACTTTAACTCAGGTAATTAACTTAGCATGCATTACAATATTCCTCAACATCCACAATATTAGGCTGATGTAAATTCGTACATAACCTACACCACACGTGCGTTTGATTAATCTGTAGCACTAATAAGAAATAAAGTATCGCAGGTGTTAACACTTACCCTGTAGGCTACTTGATTATTGCAGCTACATGATGCACCACAACACAAGTTGGATGCAAAGTTGGACGTTACACTTTATAAAACACTAACTATTCTCACACTGCTATTCACAAGAAATTCACAAGTCGACTCAACCAGGGTCACTACATCGCCTACGTCACAGACAAGATGGCTGTTCGCACTGGGGCCAGTATCTTTCGTCGGCCACGGTTGCCCTGCACTGACGTCACGCTGCTCGCTGATTGGTCCCCGCCCCTGGCAGTCGCGCGCT
Organism: Meconema thalassinum; assembly: GCA_946902985.2. Lineage (NCBI taxonomy): Eukaryota > Metazoa > Arthropoda > Insecta > Orthoptera > Tettigoniidae > Meconema > Meconema thalassinum. The sequence goes on along the minus strand of CAMPQE020000256.1, from coordinate 41,506 downwards.
AGGAGAACTTTCCAGATGTTGCTGAGTTTGAACCCATCTTCGCGATTGAAATTATTGGGATGCTTCACGACCTCCATTGCCTCTCTAATTAACCTGTTTTGGTATCCGGGAATTTCAGCAACAGTTTCGGCCTTATCAAATTCGATGGCGTGTCTCGTGACGTCAGCATGTTCAGCTATTGCAGATCTGTAGTTTATCTGTTTCGTGTCTCGAATGTACTCTGAAATCCTAATGGAAACGCGTCTTTTTGTTTGCCCTATGTAAACCTGTCCACAGGTTTGTAAACTCCTGCGTCCTGGTTTGGCTGCTTTATCTCGTTTGATTTACGCACCAATTGCGTCAGCTTGTTTATAGGATGCATCACAGTAGTAACATCGTGTTTCTTGAGCAGCCTGGCGATTCTATCTGTCAACCCCTGTACGTACGACAGAAAGGCTTTTTGGTGGGGCCTATCTTTGTTCTTTTTGCCAGTTCTTCGGCTTTGTTATACCTTCCGTGTGGCCCTATTTATTTGTCCTTTGCTGTAGCCATTAGCTAGGAGCGTGTTCCAAACATGTTTCTTTTCTTCATTCACGCTATCCTTATCGCAAATGTGGTTGGCTCTGGTGAGGAGTGTTCTAGCTACCATTTCTTTCTGCGATGGAGGATGACTTGAGTTAGCATTTAGGTACCGATCTGTGTGAGTATCTTTCCTATAGATCCTGTGTCCGAGTGTATAATCTGTTCGTTTATAGAGCAGAACGTCTAAGAAGGCCAGCTGATTATTTTCTTCTACTTCCATTGTGAAGTTGATGCTTGGATGTCTGGAGGACATGAAGTCTAGAAAGTCCTGAAGTGTGTTGCGTCCATGTTCCCATATCAAAAAGACGTCGTCTACGTATCTGAACCAACACTTAGGCATCAATGGGCTCTCCTTGATCGCTTCTTCTTCGAAGTTAGCCATAAACACGTTAGCCAGTAGTGGAGAGAGGGGGGAACCCATGGCTGCTCCCTCCGTTTGCTGAAACATCTGCCCATTGAATACGAAGACTGTGGAGTTAACGCAGTGTTCAGCTAACTCCACTAAGTCCGTTGGACCTCCTGTGGCTGTAAGTTTTTCCCTGATTAACTGTATGGCGTCAGGTACAGGCACCCTGGTAAATAGGGACTCCACATCGAAGCTTGCCCGTAGATCACCGTCACTCAGGCTTATACTCGCTATGATATCAGTCAAGTGCTGCGAGTTTTTCACGTGGGAGGCTGGCGGAGGGAATAATGGCTGCAGTACCTGGTTCAAATATTTAGCCAGAGCGTGAGTTGGAGACGCTATGGCGCTAACTATAGGCCTCAGAGGCACACCGGGCTTGTGTATTTTAGGTAGGCCGTAGAACGTGGGAGATATACTGTAAATAAATATCAGTATTTCCGTTATTCCGTTATCGTAATTCTCGCATGTATGCCTTTTCCGCTACAAAATAATTAGAGGCTGGGAATTCACTTTCATGATATTTTAAAGGATTTTTTCCTTCTGTAGTTGAATTATCTTATGTTTGTTCACGTACTCCGAAATGTTGCCGTGACGACGACCAGTGGGCAACACAGCGAGCCCAAGTATTTCAGGACTAAAGAGCAGTGATGAATTATTATATTTTGTTTCTATTTTATAGTGTATGTGTTTTATTCTTTTCGCTTTTGGTTAGTTTTTGTGCTATTTTAAGCCTATTTTCAATTTTGAAAAAAAAAATAGGCTTATGAGATCACCTTTTTTTCGTGTGTGTGTGCGTGTGTGTGAGTGTGTGTGTGTGAGAGAGAGAGAGGTGTGTGGGTGTCCCCCTAACAACTTCTAAACGGCTGAAGCGACTTCAATATAACTCGGTAAGTACATAGCACTATTCCGGACGACCCCGACCGTGCCCTTGAAATTTTGTTATGTCTCACCAATCCAACATGGCGGCTGTGCGAAATATTTCAACAGCATTCAATATCTCCGAAACTATTCCCGATATCACCCTGGAATTTTTTACGGTGATAAAGGAAACTACTAGAAGTTCACCTAAGTGACTTTTGAAAAACTGGTAAATACAAAACCAACATGGCGGCCACGCGAATTAGCGACATTTAAATAGACGATTCTCGCGATTTAACCAACCAAACGCAATAAAACATGGTACAGTATATGTTTATACGCATTGTAATGCATCGACATCTAAATTCGTTGAATTGTTTACATAACCACAAGATGGCAGTTGTGCGAATTTTAAAATTCTATTTCTTGTGTCGTAGTCATGCGATCGAAGTGAAAGTTTGAATAATGAACCTACGCAATAATTTTCCTTTAATGGTACTTGACTCTATGGCCTATACATTTAAGAATCCAACATGGCGACCATCCGAAATATTTAGACGGCTCTGAATATCTACGAATCTATTATTACAATCAAACTGAATTTTTTTTATGTTCATAGGGGCTATGAACTTAAGTTCACCTATAGGACTTTAAAAAACCTGGTGATCACAAATCCAACAAGGCGGCGACGCGAAGTATAAATGAGTCGCCTAGATGCAAAAGTGTCCATGTCCTCCATAACTGGAAAGGGACAAGGCAAGTTTTGTGCCTTATTATCTATGGACAATGGCAGTTTTGAATCCAACCACGCTTTTCAAAAGCTGGCATTTATAGGACATGGACAGTTTTGAGAATAAATAGCATTTCAGGCATGTGTAATAAGTCTAACTCTACAATCCAGTGTTGTGAACTCATCTTTTTGAAAAGTGGACATGGACACTTCTGCATCTAAGCAATTCAAATATTCACATGGACTTTTCTCGCAATTTAACCATCCGAGTGCAGTGAAACTTGGTACAGTAAATCCTTATACGAATGTTAATCCACTGGCATCTAATTTGTTTCAATTGTTTCCATAACCACAAGATGGCAGCTGTGCGAATTTGTAAAATCTCCTTGTTACTTCTTGTGTCCTAATCATGCGATTGAAGTTTGAATGCTGCACGTACACAATAATCTTCATGTAACAGTACATAACTCTAGGACCTACATATATAAAATACAACATGACGACCATCCGAAATATTTATTCGGTTCTCAATATCTACGAATCTATTACAGCAATCAAACTGAAATTTTGTATGTTGATAGTGGCAATTAACATAAGTAGGTTATATGAAAATAGGCTGTATAGTTCTTCACGGAACAGCTTGTTTTGTTTCGCTTAGCGTTCAGTTCGCTTTAATACGCTTTGCTTAACTTTTCGATTCTATTTATATCTTCCTCGATTTAATTTTGTTCGATTCTGTTTACTTTTGACTTTGTAAGAATTAGCTGCATTAATGGTTGGTTTCCTGTGTTTCATTTTGTTTATTTTTTCATGCTCATTTTTATTTTAAATTTATATGATCTGTGTCTATTAATCACGTTGATTTATATTATTCTTTATTTCATTTGTGACTAAGGGGAAATATAGAATATGATGTTGAGAATTTTATTGTTGGATAATAGGCAGCTCGAAATGCTTATATTTCAATGGTAATGAACTGAGATGAATACATTAGAGTACAATTAGTTGTAAACCTCTTTTTATCTTCTCTTATTCTTCGTCAATTGAACATGCTAATGTGTCACACACACTTGCTAATGATCTAACGCATTCGTAAAGCAATAGCTCCGGCAATAAAAGCGCATTTGCTATGCATAGTAACAACTCTCTGTCGCCGTGTTGCATTTCAGAATTGTAAAACATATGCAAAATGTAGGCCACGTGAGGCACGCCAGATGCCGCAAGTACGTGTCATTTATTTTCCTTTATTGTTCCATAATTAACCATGTATCCAAACTTGTTATTATCCGTTTCCTCTATATACAGAGTGTTTCATGACATTCTGTCGAAAATCGACTTGAATGTGACAGCCAAGACAGTAGCGTCTCGTAGTCTGCATTTTTAGAACATTGCGACATAAATTTCGATGAGCAGAGAACAAAATGAAACAAAACAGAGTATAATAATAGTGACTTAATGAGAAAATTATAGAGCAGAATTAAACAGCAAGGTAGCACCACTCAGGCAGTGTCTGCGTTGCGGACGGATATATTCCATCACCGGACAGTCAGGAGGTAGCTATGGCATCGGCAGCAAGGCTATGTGGAGGGAAATCCTTTTCCCTTGGCCTCTGATTCACCCGGTAAGTGCAAACAAGTGAGTTATTTCGTTATTGTTGTTTTAAGGGGCGAAACTACGAGGTCATCTGCCCCTCATGCAAGCAAGTGAGTCCCCAACATTAGAGATACAATTTACATGTAGGCATTCAAGATTTACTGAAGTACTTACTTTCAAAACGCACGAAAATTGATATGTACAAAAAATAGAGAAAATAGAGTATAGTTTTAGCGTAGTGTACTTTTCACGTTTTGCAAAAATGATGACAAAGTAGACTAATGAGTTCGCCCGGGCAGTTGTGTGTGCGTGTATGTGTCCATCCTTCTGTCTGTGTGTGTGTCCCTCTTTCTATCAACTCATAAATGGCTACAACTATCAATACCAAATTTTGGTATGAGCTATACCAGGACATTTCACGACCATATTTGAAAATGACGTCACTACCACCAACTGATAAAAAATCTCATTTGAAATTTGAACCCTATGTAAAATTAATCTGGCATATTACGTTCTGTAATGTCATCGATATTGCATAGCGCTGTGAGATCTGGCAACGCAGCCGAGTTGTGAGAGGAGAAGACGATGAGACGAGCGGGAATATTCGATAAACGTAAGTGAACTGAGTACCACGAATTTACTATTTGGAGTATTTTTAGCCTATTTTCATTTTATGAAAAAAAAAATAGGCTTATGAGATCACCTTTTGTCCGTGTGTCTGTGTGTGTGTGTGTGTGTGTGTGTGTGTGTGTGTGATGGTGTGTGTCCCCCCTAATAACTTCTAAACGGCTGGAGCGATTTCAATGAAACCCAGTAAGATCATAGCACCATTCTGGCCAACGCCGACCGTGCCCTTCAAATGTTATTGTGTCTCACCAATCCAACATGGCGGCTGTGCGCAATATTTCACCAGCATTCAGTATCTCTGAAACTATTACCGATATCACCCTGAAGTTGTTTACAGTGATAAAGGAAACTATTATAAGTTCATCTATGAGACTTTCAAAAACCTGGTAACTACAAAACCAACATGGCGGCCAAGCGAATTTGAGACTTTAAATAGACTTTTCTCACGATTTAACCATCCAAACGTAATGAAACATGGTACAGCAAATGTTTATACACATTGTAATGCACTGGTGCCTAATTTAGTTCAATTGTTTACATGACCTCAAAATGGCGGCTGTGTGAAATATTTCACTGGCATTCTATATCTCCGAAACTATTTTAGATATCACCGTGAAATTTTGTACAGTGATAAAGGGCACTGCTACAAGTTTATATATGAAAGTTTCAAATACCTGTCAAGTACAAAACGAACATGGCGGCCAAGCGAAGTATAAACATTTTTATAGACTTTTCTCGTGATTTAACCATCTGAGCGCAATGAAATATGGTACTGTAAATGATAATACATATTGTAATGCACTGGCATCTAATTTAGTTCAATTTTTTACATAACCTCAAGATGGCGGATGTGCGAAATTTAAAAATTAAGTTTTTATTTCTTGTGTCGTAATCAAGTGATCGAATTGAAAGTTTGAATAATGAAACTACGCAATAATTTTCCTTTAATGGTACATAACTCTATGGCCTATACATATAACAGTCCAAAATGGCGAGCATCCGAAATATTTTGACGGTTCTCAATATCTACGAATCTTTTACAGCAATCAAACTGAAATTTGTTACGTTCATACAGGCTATGAACATAAGTTCACCTATATGACTTTCAGTAAATTGGTGAGCACAAATCCAACATGGTGGCGACGCGAAGTATAAATATTGAAATGGACGTTTCTCGAGATTTAACCATCCTAGTGCAGTGAAACTTTGCACGTTAAATGCTTATACAAATGTTAATCCAGCGGCATCTAATTTATTTTAATTGTTTTTATAACCAAAAGATGGCAGCTGTGCGAAATTTTAAAATCTCGTTTTTACTTCTTGTGTTCTAATCATGCGATTGAAGTCTGAATACCACACGTACACAATAATCTTCATGTAATAGTAGGCTACATAAATATAAATCCAACCTGGCTACCATCTGAAATATTTAGACGGTTCTTAGTACCTACGGAGCTATCACAAAATCAAACTGAAATGTTGTATGTTGGTAAAGGCAATTAACATGAGTAGGATATATGAAAATAGGCTGTATAGTTCTTCACGGAACTACTTGTTATATATTGGGGTATACTTTCAATAATCTAATGAGAAGTAAATAGCAACAGTAAGCCAATATTGTCATGAACTTGACCAGATTATGAAAGCAGTCAACCTTTTGACGCGAGAAATACTTCCAGAGCAGCAGGAGATAAAGAGGGCTCTGATTAACCCAGGCAAAGTCAACTTGGAAAGGAAGAGACAGGAGGTGAGGTCACTCAAGTATCATACTTGTGGAAGTATCACTTTGGCACAGCGCGTAGAGACGTACAGTATATACATGTATTTAACGCAGTGTATCGCAAGTAAGTGGCATAAGGCAGTCGTACCGTGACAAATTGGAACCAGTGCGGTATTCCGATAGCATTGTTCAGTGCGGAACATAGCTGGAAGTCGCAGTATTATTTCTTACATGAACAGTTCTGCAGTAACGAACATTAAAGCCAAATGTAGCAAGGTGATATTTTAACACAGATTATAATATGTTACGGTGTGAAGTACTTGTCATTTGTACAGTGAAGTGTAAACAAAGACACGTGGTATCGCAAGCTTTTACGAGGTACGGGACTGCATGAGCCGAGCGCGATATAATTTACGAGGTACGGGACTGCATGAGCCGTGCGCGATATAATTTACGCACAGACCATATGAACGAAGCGATGTGCATTTTTGATGTGTAACATCTTTCCGCTCGGTTGCTGGAGTGATTTTGAAAATTGGGGACGGAAGTGAATCGGGCGGAAGTGGATCGAACGGAAGTGGATCGCACGGAAGTGAAGACGCGCTGCCAGAAAAATGGGACGTAAGTGAATCGGGCGGAAGTGGATCGAACGTAAGTGGATCGGACGGAAGTGAAGACGCACTGCCGGCTGGATGTACAATTGAAAATGTGTGTATTGGAAACAAGGCAGTGTGTGCTCTGTAGCGCGAGAATGTTATGGCAATACAGTAGGCAGTGCATTTAGCAGGCACTGGTTTGACGAGCACAGTGGCAAATGTTTCACCGACTTTCATTTGTCATTGAGCAGTTTATGAAGCTTCACGTTCAAGGTTGAATATCACATGGGGTAGGACAAAGACGACAAATGACATTTAAGTAAGCGGCATTATTGTCAAGCTGTGGGTGAGTAGTCAAATATTAAATGCATAACAGAATGTTGTTATATGAGTGGAATAAAAGCTGTATTTTCATCATATGTTAGACTAGGTCAGTCCATATATGGAACGAAATTCAAGATCGATTACACGCGAGTATAAATGCGTACGATAATACCGGCGTTGTTATAGAGTTATTATCATAGCCATAAGTTGATATTACGAGGCATATTCAACAAGAACATTGCAGCGATGTAGGCTATTGGAAGGACATAAAGGCTATCAGTACAAACCAGAGCAAGTTTCGCGACATGAACTTTCTTAGCGAAGAGATGACCGGCTAGATATAGAAATGTGGAAATGAGGACGTAACGTGTACGAGGACGATGTAGGCCAACGTCAAGTGAGGGAGATCCGAGGACCTTGAGCTGGATCGTGGACGGAGGAGGATGGACCGTATGGAAATATGGGTCCGATGTTTGAAGGAAAGTCGTCGACGGAAGTACAACCAGTATGAGAAGCAATGTACAGAACACTTAATGCTAATTAGAAAGTAGATTTGAGTGGGTCATGGAATCACGGAAATTTGGCAGATGTAGACTACGTAAATCGAATATTTTTGCGATAATTTATTAAAAATTAGGGACGTAAATTAAAATGAGTTGCGATAGTTTATTTGATTATTGTGGGTGTATTAAAATATGTTAGGGATGAGTGTAAATCGATCAGGAAGAGAAGGGAGTAATGGTTCGCGCGGGTGAGAGTGTTATTTTACATTGTTTCCACTTTGATGATTTAATAAGAATATTTATTTATCTATTCGTGTCAGAAGTACCAAGTATGTGTTGAACAGACTTCAAACAGTTTCTGCCCAGAACTTAGCCACTTCGATAGCACTTGAATTACCTTCAGTCAAGTCATTCATTGTGCAGCTGTGCGGGCACAATGGACAGGAGAAGAGGTGTTGTGTTGTCTGGGTTGCGCCACAATCACACAGGACTCTCTTGGTCGGAAAATGCCACTTATATAAATTGAGGCGCTGGGTGCAATAACCACTTAAGTCGACTTAAGTCGTTTTTCCGGCGAATGCAGTTTTGTAATCCCCAATGTGTTCTTCATCTATCCTCCAAATATTATTTCGTTATGTCAACTCTAGATGGCTGGAGCTTGCATTATATACACCTGTGTAGCAAGTCGTTCTTCCGGCGAACAGCTTGGCCGACTTAGGCGCTTCGAGCGCCGGTATCGCACACGCGCGGGAATCAGTAAGTGTTGTCTAGTAACTGTTGCGTGTGGTTTTGTTATTGTTATTCTGTAAAGATGTGTGATCAGTCAGATGATAGTAAACATGAGAAGTTAAATGAAGGATCGGATTTGGAAATGCAGAATAAAGGAAAGAAGAGATCACTTTAGCGAGACTCTTGGAAACGCGTGCAGAACAAAGCCAAGAGGAATCGTGGTGATAGCTATATGAATTCTAGTGGCAAGAAGGTTTCCAAGAAAGTATTTAGTTACACTGAAAATTGTTGCATGAGAAACTGCCACTCATTTTTTCCCAAAGAAAATCACTGGAGAATGCAGATGCACATATTAGAGAAAGAGACTCTTGTGGAAGAGAGTGAACTGTAAAGTGTAATCAGTGAGGCTGAGGAAACTCCTGTTGTTTTATTATTATTATTATTATTATTATGATTATTATTTAAATACAGTTTTACTTCACTTAGTCTATCCATCATTAGTAATATTATTATTATTGTATTGTTACTATATTTTTGTTACTATAATTGTTAGACTATGATTATTTATATTGTGAATGTAAGTGAAATGTTTTATTTTTATAAGCCCTAACCTTATTTTATATAGGGTGATACTGTAAAGGAGCTCTTAAGCTCTAAGTGTAGCAGTGAAAATAAATCAAATCAAATCAAATCAAGGCAATGCCGGTGTATATCTATTCATTTAATAATTATTTTCTGATTGAAATTGGGTAAACAGAACCAGAGTAATGTAACAATTATAAGCCTTGTCTGCATATCCGTTTGCATTTGAATGTACTAATTACACAGGATTATAACAATGGCTGTGTTTGGACACCTTGTTATTTCTTTTTAGGTAAAATAAATGCAGTGGTACTTTCGAAAGTGCCTTATTAAAAGAATAGTTTCAAAATTACGTTTTTGGTGTTAATTTTATATATACTGTATATATATTATAATTTTATTATAAAAATATATTTATTGTGCAGTACACAGTAGCTTTTATTTCGAATTAAATAAATTTTAACAAATCTACTATCCATAAATGGTAATTTAAGATGCTGATTGTCAGTCTCTGCAATAACGACTTAAGTCAATCCATATTGAAATTAAAATATTTAAGAACTGGTAAAGTTTAAATTCACAGTGACATTGATATATTGTTAAGGACTATCTTTAAATGGTGTGTATAAATCAACATATCCATCAATGAAAAACTCAGACATTTACAGTGTTTCAAAACTTTAGGAGTGATTTCCTCAAAACAGTATTTTCAGACTTAAGTTGTTATTGCACCCATCGCCTCAATTGTCCCTGGATCTTGCAACTTCCACCCTCAGTCTGTTCAGGGACTTCCTGATTAGCCAGTTCTCTGTGTGACCAGGAGGTAGAGATTCCTTCGGTTCCATCCATTCAGACAGACTGCTGGTCCTCTCCTTCCACACGGCCACTCGAGCTGTTGCTGCTGTTCCTTGTAATGGTTGAGTAGTTGTTAGGAAGCTCTTTCTCGATTTTAATCTCCTCTCAGCAGGTTGATATCCGAAGAGTGGGTGTGAGGTCATAGCAGATGATTTACTTCTTTCATTGTTGGCAGCCACTTCTCTTCTGATGTCAGGTGGAGCAATACTTGCAAGATAGTGCACTTTACTGATGAGAGTTGGTCTCAAGCAGCTCTCATTTAAGGCTACATCCACCTGCTTTGCATGGGCTGACTTGTACCACACAGGACTGGCATATTCTCCTGCTGAATAGCATAAGGCCATTGCTGTTGTCCTTAACGTTTGGGGATGGGTGCCCCAGTTAGTCCCTGTCAGTCTACGGAGGAGGCTGTTCCTCGAAGAGATCTTCTGTTTTAGCTTAAAGCCCTGCTCCTTGAATGTGAGTGTACGGTCCAAGGTGACACCTAGATATTTGGGATGGAAACAATGATCCAATAACATACCATTCCAGAATACTTCAAGTTTCCGACTAGATTGTTTATGTTTCAGGTGGAAGGCACATACTTGAGTCTTACTAGGATTGGGCATGAGTTGGTTCCTTTCATAGTAAGTACCCAGCTGTTTGAGAGCACGAGTGAGTGTATGCTCTACAACTTCAAACTGTTCTGATTGGGCAGAAAGAGCAAGATCGTCAGCGTAAATGAAGCTTTTACACCCTTGAGGCTGTGGTTGATCATTGGTGTACACATTAAATAAAATAGGAGACGATACACTTCCCTGGGGAAATCCATTCTTCTGAGTTCTCCAACGGCTGCGATGTCCTTGGAAGTCAACGAAGAACCGGTGATCCTGAAGAAGTGTAGCTATCATGTTAGTGAATCCATAGTTGTTCGTTAGGTTTTAGAGTTTATGTAACAGTATTCTGTGGTTTACGGTGTCATATGCAGCAGAGAGATCAACAAAAGCTACACCTGTGATCTTTTTCCTTTCAAAACCATCTTCTATGAACTGAGTAAGGTGTAGGACCTGAGAAGTGCAATTTTTGCCTGGTCTGAACCCAGCTTGTTGAGGGATTAGAAGAGGATCAACTACAAGAGTTAAACGATTCAGGATCATTCCCTCTAGGATCTTATAAAGATGACAAAGAAGAGAGATTGGTCTGAAACTTTTAGGATCATTTGGTAATTTACCAGGCTTTAAAATGGCTATTACACGAGCCTTGCGCCATAATTTTGGGATCTTGAAAAATGCAATGCAGTGATTATAAAGATTTAGAAGCCAAATGTTCGTGACATTGCCAAAATGTTTAATTTGTTCAACACAAATATCATCCAGTCCTGCTGCCTTGCCATTCCGACATGTACGGACGGCAGCTTCTAGTTCATGGAGATCAAATGGTCTTGTGAGTTCACTGTTCTGATTGTGTACCTTGTCCTGAAGTTTGAAATATGATTTTCTAAATGACGATCTTGGTATGCTATTATTTATGAACTGTGATGCGATGTTATTGGCAGTGATGTTTGCATGTGTGGAACTCTTAGTTGGATCGTTATTTAATTTCTTTAGCAGCCTCCAAGCCTTCTGACTATTAACAGAGAAGTCAGTTTCCTCCATAAGATTCAGCCATCTTTCTCTCTTGTTCAATGCTATGGTGGATATTAGCTCTTTTCCTGCTGAAATGGTTTCTTCACTAAATGGATTATCTTTGAAGAGTGAAAGATAATTACTCCTCAGATCGGCTATTTTAGGTGTTAAGCCATGGAAGTATTGTGTCCTGCACCCTCGAGGCATCGACAACCGTGAAGCCTTCTTCACTGCATTCACAAATGTATCGTATTCATCTGGTGTTGGCTGGATACCAGCTACAAAACTATCCAAAGTAGAACTAAATTTCTCCCAATTAGCTTTCCGGAAGTTGAATCTTCTGCGGTAGGGTATAGTGATCGGTTGGGCTAATGCAGTAACTTGGCACATCACAGGCCGATGTTGATAGTTAGGAACTGGAGAGCATACTGTCTTCATGCATTGTTGGCTAATGTGCTCACTGGCAAAGATCAGATCTGGACTGTATCCACGATGCCAACGCCCACTATTGAAGGATGGAGGATGTTTACTGTCATGTATGAGGGTTCATTGGAAGGTATCGGCCCATTTTAACACCTCTTCTCCATTAACATCATCTTGAGCTTAACCCCATACTGTACTGTGACTGTTAAAGTCACCAACTACAAAATTTACACTATGTCTATGGAAACTATCAGGGGTAGCAAAGGAAAAAGCAGCACCTGGTGGTTTGTATACAGAAGATACGATGCAATTACTCAGCTCAACAGTTAATATTTATATATCCTCGTGTTCAGAGATGGAAGTAGACACGATTTGAAGATCAGGTCGAACGAATAAAGCACTTCCGTACTGTCTGTGAGGTCTCTCGGCGATAAGTCTCAAGCCAGCAATTTTGGGACGTCGTAGCTGATTGTCTCCGTGAGTCTCTTGTATGCAATGTATGTCACAGTTGTTGCTTCGACATATTTCACTCAGGAGCTCTTCTTTTGGGGATGAAAGTCCCTCTGTATTAAACGTAATTATAGTTAGCCTTGAAAAAGGCCTTTGTGGAACAGATGTCATCATCTAGTTTTAATATGGATTCAGTTATACTATTAGGTAGATAGAACTTATAGGAACGAACACTTACACTTAGAGGTTATATTTTCCACAGATATGGGAGAAAAAAAGAATATTCTTACTTCACATGGATATTTTGATTAATAATTAGTATGAACAGAAGCGATCAAAAGCTGAGTTAAGTATAGGAGAGAAGAGTTAGGAAATTGAAATGTTGTATAGAAATGGAACGATGGTTGTATGAGAAGAATCTGATGATTAAGCAAGAATTATAATGAAGTTAAAGTTTCTCATTGTGATGAAGTTCAGTAAAGAGATATCATTGTGATAAATGTGGCATGGTAATTAAATGCAAACGATAAGTAAAGTCACTGTTAATTTAATGGAGGTATATTAAGCTAAAAGAAAGCCACAGAGGTGTTAATGGAAATGTTATGAGCTATATTGTGCCCGCTGGCCGAAGGTTTCGGGGAGCCACCGGTTTCAAATGACCCTTCCGAGACCCTCTTCCAGTTAACACACAAGTATGGGGGAACGATACATTCATGGGCTGGTGTAGAACGCAAGTCTGCACTCGGGGGTGTAGGGAATTAGTGAGGTTCGATCTTTAACCAGCTCAGAGGAATGCATTGATAACAAAACTAAAATGGAAAAGAGAGGTCAGTCTTAAGTTAAAATCACAAATAAATTTTATTCAGAATAGATCCCTAGCCTAGCATGAGAGTTGCAAACGGCTAGTCCGATACTATTCTGCCCTGAAAGAAAATATAAAAAAGTCCTAAACAAGATCTAAATTACTCTCATGGTCCTAATACAAAATTCGACAAAATGAACAAGCTAAGAGAATGGCACGTAAGATCGGTCCTAAGCAATTACATCGAAATAACTTACGGGTGGATCAAACATTTAGTAGCAAGGGGAAAATTTGTCCTATGCTATGATGGTGCCACCTCTAACATTTATCTTTAGAGATAAGTTTTAGCTTGTCCTAAATATCATTAATTAATAAACGAGATGCGTTTATTACTAAGAAAATCAAGCTATGTGCACAATGTTGAAGAATTTAAAAAACTGTGCTTATACAACATAAATGCATACAATAATTCAGCACTCCTATGGTTGTGCAATTGGCACTGCCTACGTACTCGATTTGTTACTGTTTGTAACAAACGGTCATAGTGTCAAAGTGTTAAGAAAATAGAAAACATAGGAAAGCCTGCAAATGCGATAGTAATTAAACAGTTACATCGACTCATATTGCTACTTATCTGATGTGTGTGCTTCAGTTATCACATCACCAATTAGGGGTCGACTAATCATGTGAAAATGTATCTACAATAGCTTAACAATATCTAAGTGTTAACATTTGGTCCAGAAAAATAGTTTATATTTAATGTTTATAAATTTTATTTAGTTTCAAGGGGAATTATATGATTTGTTAGTTTTCAAAACCCTATTTTTGATTATCCAAGTTTCACACCATTATTTATTCCTGACAGTATTGTTGTTCAGTTTATGGACCTTTAAAAGCATTCAGTGTATTCAGGTAACGTTTGTATCCAGCTTAAGCAAATAACTCAATAGTTCAATCGTTTACGAGTCATCCTGTGTCTTCACCAATATATCATCACACTTATTAGACATCCTATGTCTTCACCAATTACTTTACTCTTATTTCGGATCCATTGATCCAGGCGCCTTCGGTTTTGGTACGACTTTAGTCAGTTCATTACCACCGATATAACCACAATATCAATGTCGGAGGTATTCATCCACCGTCACGACTCATATAATATTCTTATATCGTTAATTTACAAAAGTGTGGAATCCTAATTGATACACGTTTGGATTGCTTGTAATAAAGATTATGTGTACAGAAAACACATCCTGTCAATGCTTTAAATAAACATGAAGGTTTCTGATACCAGCTAACTGTGTGTGTGCGTTTATAAAATTGCCTCTTCCCTGAATAAGTCGAACCTGCGTTCATTTGGTTACAAAATACAATTGCATTCATTGCCTGTGTGGCTACTTTTAAAGAAAATAAACCGGTTTTCAAGTATTGATCTGGCCAATAATTGGGAATAACGGAACTCTGCATTCCACTTGTACTAATGTCAAGAGTCTCACAGCCTTCTAAAACAAAATATTAATCCACTGCCTAGAATCGAGTGTGCTGTGTAGTGAACTTGGCTCGTAACCTTGGCCTTGATTTAACATTGTCAAACTAGTTTATTTGTCATCAGCCTGACAAAATAAAAGTTGATAATAACTGTTTTAAATGATACGAATGAGCATTGAAAATCCAGCCTTCCTGGCTTCTATAAATGTTTAATAAACTTTATATTTTCCACACGCGTCTTATAATTAGCTACCTGCATTGTGCACTAAATAAATTAAAGCCAAAATAAACTAGGTCTACTGTTTTCCACTCTTACAATATGCTATAAATATTTGATCTGACTTACAGATTCAGCGTCACTTGGTTCGAGTCCCGCCATGAGATGTTGTATGCGGTCTCGTGTATGGCTTTAGGTTACCATTTCATTGTGTCTGGACATCCTCCGTCGCCAATTCCTCACGCATTATTTAACAATCACATGCCACCGCGTGGTTGGAGTTGTATCTGAAGATCTGCTGGTTTATCATTATTGTAATGTTAGCGTTGGTAAAAATGTTGCACATAATTAAATAAAACTGTCGCGCACTGCAGCTAATATGCGGTAAAAAATTGCCCATTTTCACTCCGCCACTGGCTCTAGCATCCGTCGCTTGTGCGACACTCAGTCGAGACTTGCACTGATATATACACAAGAAAATATTAACAAAAAATAAATCAAAATCACTGCCCATCCGGCAAATAGAGATTGTACTAGTAGATTTTGAACAGTTACAATGTTAGTTAAATACACAGTTTATAGAACACTGAAACATGTGTGTGTGTGCGTGAGAATGAGACCATGCGGTCGCAAAGTTTTCTTCACACAAGTCCATTATTTCACTTCACAGTTTTCGTAGTAATAATATAATATTATTATTAGTTTTCGTAGTGATGAATGTCTTCAATCCTTCAATTATGCCATGATGGCTATCCATAAGAAAGTTATTCGCAGATTTTTCCTGCCACATGGTTTCCTTTCACTTGTGATCCAACATGCACATGTTGTCTCTTCCACAGACGAATAGGAACTGGTGTTACCAAATATGGCGTGCTCTCAGTACATGAGTTGGCCGCGTAAATTGATAGTTTCTTCGATTCACGAAGTATGCTGTACTTCAAATATGCAGAATTACTTGATTATAATTATTGTTGATTTTTGGAATGTGAAAAATAAGTAAAAATATAATCATAAGCGATATTGCTTCAGCTTCTTCCCGCCGCTCGCAGGATATTTTCAATTACTTTTCAGCATAAGTTTTAGTCTCTGTTGTCTGAGCAAACATGTGTCAACGGGCGCATACATCTCCACGTCAAGTAAATAAAAATTGTGAAAGTCAATTTTTATTTCAGCCAATTACTAATCCTTGGTTTGACTTCGTGCACGATCCATTCTGTCAGTGATCCTGTGATATTCTTCATCACTCATGCGATTGTCTTCATCTGCTGGTTCAATCTCAATGTTGTGAACATCAGCTGTCGTAACTTTCCTGTTATTCTCACGACATTTGTCATTTCCATCTCCTCTTCTGTCTGATTCTTCGTCTTCTGCATTTCTTGTTCTACGTTCCTGAATGTATCGTCGACTTTCATTAGCCATACCTCGCCAATCATTATCGTATTGGAAATTAGAATCATTTTCTCTTCGGTAACCGCCACTGTGTCTCTAATCTCTTCTGGGATTATCAGGGTATCGGTTATTTCGATCCTCACGATCACGTGGCTGTCCTCTATAACCACGGTCGAAATTAGCGTTGTTATTGTTATTGTTATTACTACGATTGTTGTTGTAATTGTTGGTTCTATTTTGATATCTGTTCTGGTAATTCTTGTTGATTGTGTCAAATCGACGATTCCTTGCATAAGGTGTATTATCTTTACGATAATCACGGAAATCTCTCCTTCTATCTGTTCCCTCGTGATTTTGACGATTGTTTGTTCGACGATTTTCTGTAGTTTGTACAGTCTGACTGGTTCTGTCCGCTGAAGTAACATTTACATCATGAGTGCTTCTGTGTTTAGGTGTAGGTGCAAATTGTTCGTGACTGCTATCCAGTTTTCTAAGAATATCGTCACATTTCACAAATGTATTTTCATCTGACGCTATGAGTAACCTTTGTACTTCCATAGGGTATTGTCTTCTAATGGATTGGACAAGTTCTAATTCGGATAAAGGGGGTTCCAAATATTGCAATTTCGAAAGCTGACTTGCGAAGTAGGTAGCGTACTTAGTTGTTTGAGTACTAGCGTACCTCTTATTGTACATTTCTGCCCTTATATTTTGCTGACGTTCCAAAGACCAATAAGTCTTAGGAATGCTACTTTAAATTCCTGATAATTGTGGAATAAGTATCTGAATGCCATCAACCAGGTTAACGGGCTGTTCTCTAGGTATTTTTCGACAGTCCGTAACTCCCTGTCTGGTGTTACCATAGTTTCTCACATGTATGACTCCAAGTTTCTCAGAAAATCTACCGGTGTAACGGAATTGGAATTATTGAATTTTGCCGGTCGATCTTCATGGCTTCTCAAATACACAATATTCGAGTACTGAGTTTGACCATAGTTCGGCGTGACATTAAAGTTAGGTGTCAGCCCATAATTCGGCGTTATGTTAGCATTCGGTGTCACAAACTGTGATGTTGTCCTAAATGGGTTATAACCTTGTTTTTCCATAGGAATATTTGGTTTCGCCATGTTAGTCGCAGTGTTTGTAGATGGTACACCCTCTCTATTAGGTTTTAATAGACGATTAATGCGTTCATCCGTTTCGGCGTATTCCAGCACTTTCTCAGTTTGCTTATTAATTATAGCATTCATCTGTGACTCTATCTGCTCAAATCTTCCTTCAGTGCAATTATCGAATTCTTTCTGTTTCCCATCCTGTTCCTCAAGGTAAGCATCTAATGTTTTTGCTACGTATTGGTTGGATCTGTGATTGTTCTCACGAGTTTCCTCTTGAATCGCCTTAATGTCTGTAGTTAAGTCCTGTTTTATTTTGCTGACTTCAGCCTCCACCTTCTCTACATTGCTTGCTACACGTCTGGTATTCATGTGTACGGCAAATGCTATGCTTCTAGTTAGTTTTAATCCAGAGTTAACTATAGCCACATCAGCTTTTAACACACCAACGTACGTGTTAACGTCTTCCATACGCTGTTCCACGGAGTTAATTCTAGTACTAACGATTTCTTTTGCATTAGCGACTTCACTCCTGACTGATTCGATATTATCATTCATCTCCGTCTGAACGTCTTTGAGTTTTTGATTTATCTCAGATCAATTTGTGCGTATCTCCTGTTTTATTCCCTCTAAGTGTGCGTGATATTCCGTGCGATAAGTTTCCATCTCTGCACGCAAATCATCACTAACCTTATTGATTGTGACAGTAATTTCGGCTTTAACATTGGCAATGTCCTCTCGCACTTCAACTATATTCTGTGCCATATCTGCCCTAATGTTATTGTTTAACAGTGCCATATCAGCTCTAATATTGGTAGTAATGTTGTTACTAGTTTGTAACAGAGTAGCTGTAGCATTGTTACTGTTCTCATTCATGTCTGCCCTAACAGTGTTTACATCTGCCCTTAAATTGTCATTGTTTTGTATGATCTCAGACCTTAAATTGTCACTGTTTTGAGTCACATAGGCCCTAACATTGTCTACATCTTCCCTGACAGTGTTTATGTTTTCAGTAACATTATTAATATCTGCCCTTAAGTTTTCATTATTTAGAGCCATCTCAGCGCTTGAGTCATTATTATTTCGTGTCAAATTGTCCATCGACACCTGCAGATTGTGCAGTAGGGCAGGCAAGTTTGCCAACAACTCGGCTGTCTCTTGCGCAGACATAATATCTTCAATTGGAGAAATACGGGGAACTAACAACTTCATATGCCTTAACAATAGTTTGAGTTGGAAAACAGTAGAAAATCCATTCCTTCATAAATTCATTCGATGATAACAGCTGAACCTCTGGTAAATTTAAATGACATCAAGACAACAACCAAACTTACATTTACTCAAGACTAGGATAACTGCAAATCAAATCCTCAACTTATAATCATTAATAAATGTTACCTAGCCCCATGGTCTTAATTCTGAAATATCAATGCCATGTAGCCTTCCAAAACACTAGTCCGAAATCTCGAATCGTTACTAATCTGTTGGATTTGCTAACAAAATAAAATCCTCACAAACAAACGAATCATGGAGATCGAACACAAGTTTCGATGCAACCACGTTCGGAGCCAACGTACTATATGTGCCCGCTGGCCGAAGGTTTCGGGGAGCCACCGGTTTCAAATGACCCTTCCGAGACCCTCTTCCAGTTAACACACAAGTATGGGGGAACGATACATTCATAGGCTGGTGTAGCACGAAAGTCTGATCTCGGGGGTGTCGGGAACTAGTGAGGTTCGATCTTTAACCAGCTCAGAGGAATGCATCGATAACAAAACTAAATAAGAAAAGAGAGGTCAGTCTTAGGTTAAAATCAAAAATAAATTTTATTCAGAATAGATCCATAGCCTAGCATGAGAGTTGCAAACGGCTAGTCCGATACTATTCTGCCCTGAAAGAAATATTAAAAAAATCCTAAACAAGATCTAAATTGCTCCCATGGTCCTAATACAAAATTCGACAAAATGAACAAGCTAAGAGAATGGCACGTAAGATCGGTCCTAAGCAATTACATTGAAATAACTTACGGGTGGATCAAACATCAAAAGAATCTACAGCAAAGCAAGACATTTACTTGTTTACAGATACTAGAACATTTACATTTAGTAGCGAAGGGAAAATTTGTCCTATGCTATGATGGTGCCGTCTCTAACATTTATCTTTAGAGTTAAGTTTTAGCTAGTCCTAAATATCATTAATTAATAAACGAGATGCGTTTATTACTAAGAAAATCAAGCTAAGTGCACAATGTTGCTGAATAAAAAAAAACTATGCTAATACAACAGAAATGCATACAATAATTCAGCACTCCTATGGTTGTGCAATTGGCACTGCCTACGTACTCGATTTGTTACTGTTTGTAACAAACGGTCATAGTGTCAAAGTGTTAAGAAAATAGAAAACATAGGAAAGCCTGCAAATGCGATAGTAATTAAACAATTAAATCGACTCATATTGCTACTTATCTGATGTGTGTGCTTCAGTTATCACATCACCAATTAGTGGTCGACTAATCATGTGAAAATGTATCTACAATAGCTTAACAATATCTAAGTGTTAACATTTGGTTCAGAAAAATAGTTTATTTTTAATGTTTATAAATTTTATTTAGGTTCAGTGGGAATTATAAGATTTGTTAGTTTTCAAAACCCTATTTTTGATTATTAAAGTTTCACACCATTATTTATTCCTGACAGTATTGTTGTTCAGTTTATGGACCTTTAAAAGCGTTCAGTGTATTCAGGTAACGAGTGTATCCAGCTTAAGCAAATAACTCAATAGTTCAATAGTTTACGAGTCACCCTGTGTCTTCACCAATATTTCATCACACTTATTAGACAACCTATGTCTTCACCAATTACTTTACTCTTATTTCAGATCCATTGATCCAGGCGCCTTCGGTTTTGGTACGACTTTAGTCAGTTCATTACCACCGATATAACCACAATATCAATGTCGGAGGTATTCATCCACCGTCACGACTCATATGACATTCTTATATCGTTAATTTACAAAAGTGTGGAATCCTAATTGATACACGTTTGGATTGCTGGTAATAAAGATTATGTGTACAGAAAACACATCCTGACAACGCTTCAAATAAACATGAAGGTTTCTGGTACAAGCTAACTATGGGTGTGCGTTTATAAAATTGCCTCTTCCCTGAATAAGTCGAACCTGCGTTCATTTGGTTACAAAGTACAATTGCATTAATTGCCTGTGTGGCTACTTTTAAAGAAAATAAACCGGTTTTCAAGTATTGATCTGGCCAATAAATGGGAATAACGAAACTCTGCATTCCACTTGTAATAATGTCAAGAATCTCACAGCCTTCTAAAACAAAATATTAATCCACTGCCTAAAATCGAGTGTGCTGTGTAGTGAACTTGGCTCCGAACCTTGGCCTTGATTTAACATTGTCAAACTAGTTTATTTGTCATCAGCCTGACAAAATAAAAGTTGATAATACTTGTTTTAAATGATACGAATGAGCATTGAAAATCCAGCCTTCCTGGCTTCTATAAATGTTTAATAAACTTTATATTTTCCACACGTGTCTCATAATTAGCTACCTGCATTGTGCACTAAATAAATTAAAGCCAAAATAAACTAGGTCTACTGTTTTCCACTCTTACAATACGCTATAAATATTTGATCTGACTTACAGATTCAGCGTCACTTGGTTCGAGTCCCGCCATGAGATGTTGTATGCGGTCTCGTGTATGGCTTTAGGTTACCATTTCATTGTGTCTGGACATCCTCCGTCGCCAATTCCCCACGCATGATTTAGCAATCACATGCCATCGCGTGGTTGGAGTTGTATCGGAAGATCTGCTGGTTTATCATTATTGTAATGTTAGCGTTGGTAAAAATGTAGCACATAATTAAATAAAACTGTCGCACACTGCAGCTAATATGCGGTAAAAAAAATTGCCTATTTTCACTCCGCCACTGGATATAGCCTCCGTCGCTTGTGCGACACTCACTCGTGACTTGCACTGATATTTACACAAGAAAATATTAACAAAAATAAATCAAATTCACTACCCAACCGGCAAATAGAGATTGTACTTGTAGATTTTGTACAGTTACAAAGTTAGTTAAATTCACAGTTTATAGAACACTGAAACATGTGTGTGTGTGTGCGTGAGAATGAGACCATGCGGCCGCAAAGTTTTCTTCACACAAGTCCATCATTTCACTTCGGATAATAATAAAAATACTTCTCAGTTTTCGTAGTGGCGAATGTCTTCAATTCTTCAATTATTACACAATGCCATGATGGCTAAATGCCATGATGGCTATCCATAAGAAAGTTATTCGCAGATTTTTCCTGCCACATGGTTTCCTTTCACTTGTGCTCCAACATGCACATGTTGTCTCTTCCACAGACGAATAGGAACTGGTGTTACCAAATATGGCGTGCTCTCAGTACATGAGTTGGCCGCGTAAATTGACATTTTCTTCGATTCACGAAGTATGCTGTACTTCAAATACGCAGAATTACTTGATTATAATTATTGTTGATTTTTGGAATATGAAAAATAAGTAAAAATATAATCATAAGCGATATTGCTTCAGCTTCTTCCCGCCGCTCGCAGGGTATGTTCAGTTACATTTCAGCATGAGTTTTAGTCTCTGTTGTCTGAGCAAACATGCGTCAACGGGCGCAATATAAAGATCATATAGTGATCGATCAAAATCTTGCGTTGAATAAACTAGGAGAAATTGGTGGTGAAAGGAAGGTTAATATAGAGAAATTGTGTATTATGAAATTTTATGAAGTGAAAGATAAGAATGTTACCCTTAGTTGTAGATCATGAATCTTGCAATTAAATCGAAATGTAATGAAAATTATAACCAGTGCTCAGAGTAATGATCGAATAGAAGTTAATTGACATAAGATGGAAATACAATGAAATTACGATTTAGAAGAGTGGTTTTGTAAATAGAAGTGTGTAACGAGAAATATTCTTACACAAACTTTGTGGAGAGAGGAAAGGCATCAATATTTCAAACTTGAGCAATTAGATGGAGAATAGAATAATTAATGTGATTTTCGAATATTTAATCTATTTTCATTTATGAAAAAATAGGCTTATGAGATCACCTTTTGTCCGTGTGTCTGCTGTGTGTGCTTGTGTGTGTGTGTGTGTGTGTGTGTGGTGTGTCCCCCTAATAACCTCTAAACGGCTGGACCGATGTCAATTAAATTCTGTAAGTTCATAGTATTATTCTGGACGACTCCGACCGTGACCTTCAAATTTTGTTACGTCTCACCAATCCAACATGGCGGCTGTGCGAAATATTTCACCGGCATTCTATATCTCTGATACTATTAACGGTATCGTCCTGAAATATTGTACGGAGAAAAGGGAACTACTGCACGTTCATCCATAAGACTTTCAAAAACCGGTTATCTACAAAGGAATATGGCGGCCAAGCGAATTTGAAAATTTTAAATAGACCTGTCTCGCGATTTAATGTTCCAAACGCAATGAAACTTGGTACAGCAAATGTTTATACAGATTGTAATGCATTGATATCTAATTTAGTTCAATCGTTTACATAACCTCAAGACGGCGACTGTGCGAATTTTAAAATTAAGTTTTAATTTCTTGTGTCGTAATCATGCGATCGAAGTGAAAGTTTGAATAATGGACCAACGCAATAATTTTCCTTTAATGGTACATGACTCTATGGCCTATACATATAACAATCCAACATGGCGACCATCCAAAATATTTAGATGGATCTCAATATATACGAATCTGTAACAGCAATCAAACTGAATTTTTGTATGTTGATAGAGGCAATTAACATAAATAGGATATATTAAAATAGGCTGTTTAGTTCTTCACGGAACTACTTGTTGTAAATATGCACCTACTCACAAATGGACTATATTATGGAGAGGTGGCTAGATACTTTTGTGAAACTAACGTAAATTAAGTGGAAATTGAATACAGATCTCCATAAGTTTATTTCTGTCGAAAGATAGGACGCCCGGAGATGTTGCCCCAATTAGAATTTTTGCTTTTGCATTAATTATTTTCTTTGCACCGCTAGATTTAAACTCGAAGGATCTCCGAGTGCAGGTAGTTTTGTGTGGTTTTAAATACATATTTTGTGGATGTGCTTTTATCTTAGTTCAGCTGAATTCTCGTCGCTAAACTTGAGTGTAGATCGAAATAATTTCGAGGTGTACCCAGTTGAACCCAGTCCGTACTAATGCCCCAGGATTATTCGAATCTTATCCTCCCGGTTATATTTTTAGACTACTTTTCACATTTTGCAAAAATGAGGAAAAAGTAGACTTATGAGATCGATCCGGGCAAATATGTGTCTGTCTGTCCTTCTGTCTGTCTGTCTGTTTGTCTGTGTGTGTGTGTGTGTGTCCCCCCCCTATCAACTCCTAAAGGGATCCAACAATCGAAACAAAATTTGGTAGAGTAAAGATCGAAACCTGAATATCTCAATGCCGTATTTGAAAATGATGTCAGTGCTACCAACTGCTGAAAAATCGCAATTGAAATTTGAGCTCCATGTTGCATGTCTTGGAAGGTATGCATGGGAGCTATTCCAAAATTGGCACACATGTAGATAATAATATTTCAGTTTAATTTCCAGGAGGCCATATATGGCAGTGTTGCCTTAATGATTATAAGCCTGATGATACGTTCAATTTTTAAATGAATATAACTTCTACACTATAAATTGGAACTCAACCAAATCTTGTATGTGCTATGTGTATATAAACAGATATGACTGAGCGTATTCTTAAGATCCACCAGGGCTGCCAACTGTTAATAAATGGTCTCAATTTATTTTATCCAAATACCAATATATCAGAAAGTATGCAAGCCGACAGCTTTAAACTATGCACACGTATAGTACCTGACATTCTATATTAATTTGTGACTGAGCAGGCCTATTTAGGACCCACTCTGCTCACCCCACTGGGGGAGGGGGCTAGAAAAGGTGCCCTAAACATAGTCAGCCATTACATATCCTGACTGGGCAACCGCACCCAGAGGGTACACCATATGCGGTCGAAAACAATTGAAGATGTACTTTGGAACATGGAACATCCGTACCCTAATGGATGATTCCGATCAACGCCCTGAAAGACGAACTGCAATTATTTCCCGCGAGTTAAGAAGATTCAATATAGGTATTGTAGCACTCAGTGAAACCAGACGTGCTGGAGAAGGACAAATCATAGAGCATGGCGGTGGTTACACTTTCTTTTGGCGAGGTAAGGATCTGAATGAGCCCCGTATTCATGGTGTTGGCTTTGCTGTTAAAAATCAACTTGTCCATTTCCTTGACGAATTACCTTGTGGCATAAATGAAAGACTTATGACCCTACGCATTAAGCTTGCAAATAACCAGCGTGCTACCGTAATCAGCGCTTACGCTCCAACTCTCCAGTCTGAGGAAGAACAGAAAGAAGCCTTCTACTCCCAACTTGACACTCTCCTCTCAGACATTCCAACAGCTGATAAAATTATTGTTCTGGGTGATTTTAATGCGAGAGTTGGTACGGACTATGTACTATGGTCTGGCGTGATTGGCAAGGATGGTGTGGGAAAATGCAATGCCAATGGAACTCTTATGCTCACCAAGTGCTCGGAACACAATCTGGTCATCACCAATACGTTATTCCGGCAGAGAGACAAGTTTAAGACATCTTGGCAACACCCGAGAGCCAAACATTGACACCTTATTGTACGTGTCCGTCACCAGCGTGATGTTTTACTCACAAGGGCTCTGACAAGTGCAGATGGATGCTCGACCGATCATCGACTGATACGTTCTGTGATGACTCTACGTATTCACAAACAAAGACGTAACCAGAGGAAACTCATCACACGTAAACTGGACACTGATCGTCTTAAGGATGATGATGCAAAACTTTATTTTCGACAACTTCTGGGTAAAAATCTTCCCAGTCTTTATCCTGATGACATTGAAGAGCACTGGTCAAGATTCAAGGATGCTGTGCTGACATCTTGCATAGAATCTGTAGGCTACACCACGCGCAAACATCAGGATTGGTTTGATGAAAACGACACTGAAATCCAGAGTCTCATTGACATTAAGAGAAAAGCTTACACTGAATGGCAAAACAACTACAATTCTTCTGCTAGAAGAGAAAAGTATCAAGAAGCTAAAGCTGCAATTCAAAGAAAAACACGTACCCTCAAAAATCAATGGTGGACCTTAAAAGCCCAGGAAATGCAGCAACTTGCAGAAAATAATCACCATGCTTTCTTCACTGCCATTAAGGCTATTTATGGACCGTCCACAAGAGGTGTACATCCATTAAGATCCAAATATGACTCCACACTTCTCAAAGATACCCAATCTATCAGTATCCGTAGGAAGGAACACTTTCATGAACTACTCATCAGGGATACACATGTTGACGAGGAAATATTTATGAAGATTCCTCAAAAGACGTTGCAGCATCACCTTGATAATGAACCTTCACTGAAGGAAGTCGAAAGGGCCATCAGTCAACTGAGGAATAGCAAAGCCGCTGGATCAGATGGTATACCGGAGGAATTCTTCAAGGAAGGTGGACAAATCCTCACTGAGCATCTTCATCAACTCTTTGTCAAAATATGGACCTCTGAAACCATTCCTGCTGAACTCAGAGATGCTTTGTTGGTAACCATATTTAAAATAGGGGACAAAACTCATTGTGGTAACTATCGCGGAATATCCCTACACTCCGTCGCTGGAAAAATTCTTGCTAGAATTCTAGCCACACGTCTAATGCCACTTGCTGAAGAGTGTTTACCCGAATCACAATGTGGTTTCAGACCCAATCGTGGAACTACCGACATGATTTTCAGTGCCAGACAAATGCAAGAGAAGGCAAGAGAACAAAATCGCCCTCTGTATATGGCATTCATTGACGTTGTTAAAACCTTTGATTCAGTTAACAGAGAGGCTCTCTGGAAAATCTTGGCGCTCATTGGCTGCCCACCAAAATTTATTAAACTCTTGCGCCTTCTGCACGTTAACATGTATGGTACTGTTATCACTAATACTACCTGTGGTGAACGATTTGAAATAACTACTGGGGTTAAACAGGGGTGTGTTATTGCCCCTACGCTCTTCTCAATTTTCGTTGGAACCATAATTCACCTTAATAGAGACGAAGTCCCACAAAGCATTGCAATTGAATTCAGAACTGATGGAGGCTTATTCAATCTCAGCCGACTGCAAGCAAAGACCAAGGTCTTCACAACATGTGTAATGGAACTCCAGTATGCAGATGATAATGCTATTCTCGCTAGCTCAGAAGAAGATATTCAGATAATGATGAATGCATTCACTGCTGCATATAACAGCATTGGTCTAGACCTCAATACCAAAAAGACTCAGATTCTACATCAGCCTGTGCCTAATTCACATGCTACTGCTCCTGTCATTACTGCCAAGGGCGAGGTATTATTGAATGTTGAACACTTTCCATACCTTGGTAGTCATCTCTCAGCTAATGTCAATATTGATGCCGAAATCCAACACCGCTTGAATTGCGCTAGTGCAGCTTTCGGTCGATTGCGAAAGAGGGTCTTCGATAATGCGGATGTCAACACTCGGACAAAGCTCCTTGTATATCAAGCTATTGTAATACCAAAACTTCTTTATGTATGTGAATGCTGGACTCCCTACAGAAGGCACATAAAGTGCTTAGAGAAGTACCAAAAACGTTGTCTGAGGAGGATCCTTAAAATCAGCTGGCAGAATCGACGAACAAACATCAGTGTCCTGGAAGACGCTAGCACTACCAGCGTGGAAGCTATGATCTTGAAACGTCAACTGAGGTGGACTGGTCATGTCCTTCG
Organism: Meconema thalassinum; assembly: GCA_946902985.2. Classification (NCBI taxonomy): domain Eukaryota; kingdom Metazoa; phylum Arthropoda; class Insecta; order Orthoptera; family Tettigoniidae; genus Meconema; species Meconema thalassinum. The sequence continues at coordinate 14,074 of CAMPQE020000256.1, read as the reverse complement.
CATGCCAGATACTTGCCTTCCTAAACAAATTATGTATGCTCAACTAACAAGTGGCAAGCGATATCAGGGAGGACAGAGGAAGAGATTCAAGGATGCTTTAAAGTCAAACATGAAGAAATGCTCGATTGACATCCCAAATTGGGAGACTACAGCAGCTGACCGTCTGGCATGGCGTCGTCTCGTTCACAATGGCCCTCTACGTTTCGAGCAGGACCGCCGGAGTTCTGAGGCTCTGAAGCGAATCGCTCGTAAAGAACGGGAGTCTATGAGATGATACAACCCTCAGTACCTTGGTGATGATAAAACTTGCCACCAGTGTGGAAGAGTTTGTGGCTCGAGGATTGGTCTCTACAGTCACTTGAGAACCCACCTGTGAATGTTTTGGAAGACAATTTTATACTCGTTCGCGAGTGATAGCCAATGAATGAATGAATGATATTAATTTTGAGTATCTTATACACGTCAGTGCTACCAACATGATTCTAAGCCTGCTGAGAGGTCCAACGTTAAATACATGTAACTTCTATACTATAATTTGGATTTCAACCAAATTGCGTATGTGCTATGTGTACCATAACAGATATGTCTATACGTATTCTTAAGAGCAACCAGGGCTGCCAACTGTTAATAAATGCTGTCTCTATTTTTGTTACCCCAATATCAATATAAAATAAAGTATGCAAGCCAATAGCTCTAAACTTTGCACACGTATAGTACCTGGCATTCTAGATGAATTTGGAGTAACTAATATACGTCCGTGCTTCCAACATGCTGATGGGTCCAATTTTAAAATGCATGTAACTTCTATACCAACTAATGCATTTCATTCAAAATTCACAACAATAGATCGTATTATTTCAGATTATTTCTGACCAATACATGCATGACATTGTTGCCAACATGATTTTACGCGCGTTGTTAGATCTAATGTTTAACTGCATGTAACGTCCATGCTATCCATTGGACTTCAACCATATTTTGTATGCTGTACCTTAAGAGATGGAACTAAGAATATATTCAGCCCCCAGGGCAGCCAACTGTAGTGCTCTATTAGGCTACATTATGCCAGGTATAAAGTATTTCGAACTAATTTGAAATATCTATATGACCAACTTAATTTCGTCATTATTCTAGATAGATCTATATAGATTAATCATTTGCATGAATCTTAAATTTTAAGAAAAGTAGGCTCTTTAGTTCGTCACGGAACTTCTTGTTTGATCCGAAATTGTCTCGAACATTCAAGATTTTTCATTTAATTCGTGTTGTACCGAGTTCTTGCCGAGGAATGGCGTTTTGAGCCGGGCCACCCAATCTGAGGTCGGATTATCGGGCACAGTAAGTTTTCAAAATGTATATATGTTGGCCTGCATACTTTCTAATCTACCGTGGCTAGGGTGCAACATTGTTGAGAGCATATTTTGAGCGATATCTCAGAGAGTATGCTTGGGAACTGTTCCAAAATTGGCACACACGCACAATGATATTTCAGATTAATTTTGAGGGGCCCATATATGACAGTATTGCCAAAATGATTCTACGTCTGCTGATAGGTCCGATGTGGGACCGAACTGAAAACAGGTGCGTTCAATTCCCACCTCAGCCATTATTGAAGCGGTTCTTCTTGGTTTCCCCTCAAGTACTGCGGACAAATCCTTTGATGGTACCTAAAATGAGGCCACGATCGCCTCCTATGAGAATTCTAACCCCAAATACAAATATACACACCAGTGAAGGCACCACAATGACCCAGATTATCCGATATATTTCCTTCTACACCCAAGTACACGGGGATGCATGTTGAGTAAGACTTGAAAATATGTCCTCTTCAAGGAAGACTATCTCCTAAAGCCATTTCTGTCTCTGATCACCTATTGGTGTAGGGGCTAGTAGTCTCGGCTATCATCCCGGAGGCCCGGGTACGTTTCCCGGCTCAGCCAAGAAATTTAATTTTGGTCTGAGGAATGGGTAGGGGTACACGCAACCTCGTGAGACAAAACTGACAAGAGTTGGGTTTGATTCCAATATCAACCATCTTGGAAGTGGTTTTCCGTGGTTTCCCACTTCTACTCCATGAAAATGCCGTGATGATTTCTAACATAACGCCACGGCCATCTCCTTCCCAATCCTCACTTTAATTGCAAATACACATTCTAATACAGTCAACACAATCACACAGGTTATTATATCGGACTAAATGCAAAACACACTCAAGTATATTGGTTGAATGACCATGGTTGCGTAGTGGCTATCAGTCGTGGCTGTCACCACTGAGGCCAGGGTTCGATTCCCAACTCTGCCATGAAATTTAATTCGGGTCCGAGGTTTGGAACGGGGTACACTCAGCCACTTGAGGCAAAACTGACAAGAGGCGAGTTGGATTCCTTCCTCAGCCATCATGAAAGTGGATTTCTGTGGTTTACCACTGTACTCCATACAAATACACACACAACACTAAAGACATCACAGGTCTACGCGACGCGACGTTTCCTTTCTTGGTTTTGACTCTTATTTTACATGTACTTTGGTGGTTGGTTGGTACTTAAGTTTAGGGGCTTCGACAACGCGGTCATGTAGCCCCGTGTATTTTGGGTGTGTGTAGAATCTGTCTGATAACCAGTGTTAATTGTGATGACTGTATTAGTGTGTGTTAACTGTTTTTTAATTCAAGTAAGGACTGCAGACTTTTCAGAATTTCATATAGTTCCTACTTTTGCCGCCAAACAGCACCGTCAAAGACTAATAATTCAGAACATAGCTACCAGACGCCACCGCAGTCGGCTCTTGGCAACGAACGTAGGAACCTAAGAGCGTTGTTTACATTCTTAACCTATACAATTTAGCTTCACACAGGTGTAATCAGTGGAAGGTTCTTTAACATGCCATAAATCTATGACATGGGACCACCTGCTTTACTTCCCCTCCGAAGGAAGGCATAATGACGGATTTTTAACGCTCTTAAAAATCCGACGGCTTCGGCCGGATTTGAACCCGCTATCTTGGGCATAGAAGCTCAGCATGCTACCGACTACGCCACCGAAGCCGCTAACACGTACTTTGTTCATCTGAATTCAGAACTGCCATTACTTTTGTCCTATCACCAATTTTTTATAATTGCAAAAATTTTGATAAACAAGATATTACAAAATGTCACAATATCTCTAGTATTTATTAAGCGTATGGCCCTTAGTGCCGGGAGTGTCCGAGGACATGTTCGGCTCGCCAGAGGGTGAGCTACAAGTTCCGCTCAATTTCAAGTAGTTCCAACTTTCGTCACCAAATGTCACTGATACCTAGTGGTGAACGTTGGAAATTTGATAGAACGTTCCAGCGAAATCTAACCTAGAAATTTAGCTTCACACAAGTGTAGTTAGTGGAATGAACTTTTACATGCCTTAAATCTATGACATGGGTCCACCCGCTTTACTTCCCCTCCGAAGGAAGGCATACTAAAGGATTTTAACGCTCTTAAAAAATCCGACGACTTCGGCCGGGTTTGAACCCGCTATTTTGTGTTCAGCAAGCTACCAACTACGCCACCGAAGCTGCTATCTCCAGTGTTGGCTGATAAAACGTTAAAATATGTCTTAAGTTAATGTGTTTATTATTTTCAAGTACTAAACTCTGCCTGCTATAATCACACAATACAATGCAGATCTCCACGCATCTTGTAATGACTTCTTTAATATGTAGTATTACCCTATTTTCTATTTTTGCAAAAAAATGAAAGTAGACTTATGAAATCTACACAGTCTGTCCGTCTGTCTGTATGTCTGTCTGTCTGTGTGTCTGTGAGTGTGGGTACTCTGAATAACTGTCCCCCCCTTATCAATTCGAACACGGTGAAACCGAATTGAACTAAATTTGGTACAGAGGTAGCACTAGCTAAAGGCACTCAGTGTCATGTTTCATATCACCGCCATCTTGATGGAAACGGAATGGCGGCCACCCTAATGTTCAAAGCTTAAATCAAATTACGACTAACCTAATCATCCGGTCTCTACCAAATTTTGCAACAACATATATTTATATGGCGAGCGTCTTTTAACTAAACTACATGGTCATCAGCCCAATAGTTTACAGATGGCGGCCATGTATGTGTGCTAATCGATTCCCCCATCAATTCAAACACGGTGAAACCGAATTGAACGAAATTTGGTACAGAGGTAGCACTAGCTAAAGGCACTCAGTGTCATGTTTTATATCACCGCCATCTTGAAGGAAACGGAATGGCGGCCACCCAAATGTTAAAGGCTTAAATCAAATTACGACCAACCTTATCACTTGATCTCTACCAAATTTTGCAACAACATGCCTTTTGATGGGAAGCATCTTTTGACTGAACTACAAGGTCATCAGCCGAATGGTTTGGAAGATTGGGTTAATTTTAATGATGGTCTATTTCAGTTTTTTTGGGCAAGAGAATGAATTTGGTTATATGTATGAGGGGAGAAGGGATATTGCTTGAAAATTATGTTGGTTAGGTCTGAGTATTGTTTGGCGAGAGATTGTGAGTGTGGCTGTTTGTGGTGATGTGGAAAAATTGTGAAGTGAAGATAATAAATATTTGTAGGAAATGAGTCCCTCATGCTAAATCAAATACCACCACCCCCGAATAGAGAACGTACGGTTACAGTATGTGTTCAGATCTATTCCCCATATCAATTCAAACACGGTGAAACCGAATTGAATGTATTTTTTTTACAGAGGTAGCACTAGCAAAGGGCACCTCATATTCATGTTTAATATCCCTAGAGCACGTTGTATTTCAACAAGCTACTACAACCAATATTCACTTATACTCCTTGAAAAGGACAAAGAGTTATAACAATACCCGTGCATTTAAGAGAAAGTAGGCTATATGTTCTTTCCTGAACATCTTGTCTTAAAAACGTGATGTGATACAGGAACAAAGAAGACATTTGCGAGAATCATACGCTTTCAATATACAAAATCACTTATTGAATCCAAGGAAGGTCTCCAAAAATGTTATTTTGTAGAGCTATGTTATCAGACAAATACAAAACACACTCAAGAACACGGGCTGAATGATGCTCAAGCCCCTCAAATGAAACAGATCAGATCCGCGGCTACTCTGTTTTGTCACATACTGGAAATTCCCGGGGTTACGGCACCTCAGAATGAGTCTTTAATCTCATTTATTTGTGAGGAGCTTATATTTTGTCGTGGCATTACTAAGCAAGTGGGGATGAAGAGTGGCTTTGTGCTTCAGTTGTATATTGCTGGGATTATATCACTTCATGTTTATAAACCACTCAGACAACGTATTTATACAGCCTACTGTATATTCTACGAAGAATGACATTTCCGTCTCTTGGAGAATAACGTTCGTCTCTTGGTGTGAGTGTAGGGGTAAAGGACAGACCCGAAACTCTGTATGCGGCAGAAACACTTCAGTTAACGAGAATTGGAGATCTAGAAAAATTAGAGAAAATCGAAAGAAGAATTTTGAGAAAAATACTGTGAGGTTATAGTACATTATGCGACGAGCCTATAATGGCAATAATTAGGACACGAGTATGTTTATAAAACGAGAGAAGCGAATTATATAATTTCCATACGAGTGTCTTAATTACAATTATAGGCTGCTTGAGCTTTCAGTTCTCGCAGTCAAGTGGTGCAGTTGCACCTAATATAAAGGAGGGTAGCGCGCAGTTCGTTACTCCTGTGGGGGTCCGGGCGGGGACAACAAGAGCCCGCCGATGAGCCAGCTTGGTGTCCTAGGCGAAACCCCACACAAGACACGGCACATACCTAGAAGAATTGCTGAGTTGTATAACTATTTTATGTTCGAACATAAATATTCATAAATATCTATCGAGATTTCGCCAGTTTTATGTACAGAACAGAGCGCATGGGACGCAGAGAATTCCGTGGCCTCCTCGAATACCCCACTATGGCACTAGCTACGAAGTGAAATTTAAAATAGAAGGCCGTGGAAGTCAGCGCAGGTGTGATGCTATCCTTACCTAATTGGTCACACAACTGTTTCTTGAGCTCTGATTGGTGGGAGAAACTGTTTCATAATGAAGAATAGTGTTATAATGACCCCCATTATGATACAGTTTTCTGACATATAATATTTACATTTAGACATCGTCGAACATGAAAGAAATATTAATGCTGAATAGAGGTTACGACCAAATTTGAAAATTGAAAAATACCTGACGTAATGACGATGCCACCCGCCCCCCCCCCCTCTCCTAGGGGCTCACATGTAGTGGGACGTGGATTGGCGACCACGGGACCCTAGCTGAATCAGGCATTGCTTCCACTTACTTGTAAAGGGCTCCTCTCCGTCTTCTTTCCCGTCGACCTCTCTTGGTCAACTCTTGTTCTCTTCTGAACCCGACGGTGTTAGGGTATCCGAGGCCTAGGGAGTCTCTTCCTTTCCCGCCTTAATTGGCCCTTGTCTCATCTTTCCTGATATCCTCCTTCTGCGAGGGGTCTGCCTTCTATTTCGTTTCCTGTTATCTTCTGCCTTCTACTCAAGGCCCTCAAGGAGGCAGGGTGTATGTAGCCCCGCCCCTTCTGGGGCACCCTGAATAGTGCTACACCCTCAAGGGCTCATGGATTGTGAGTTTGGCAGTTGGCGACCCCAAAGGATTCCTGAGGTGGGCACGTGTCTTCCCCTTTTTCACTGACTTTGGGGCGGCCCCTCTCCTCTTTCCCCTTTCCAATCTGCCTTTCATGTCTCTCCTTCCTTTCAAGTCTCTCAATCCTCATACTTAGAGGGAAAACTACTATTTTGAAGACTATTCCTAATAAAGAAGATTAAGTGTATGGGATATGAATATCTAAAGCAGAAGAAATTATTTCACAGCCTGGAAATCATTAATTTCGTAAATGAATTTGGAGCCACGTTAGCTCAATTGGGAGTCAAGACTGATCTGGTTGAGATGTAACAACAACACCATATCTTCAACAGGATGCAGGAAATAAGATTCTATGAATCACGTAATAAGGAATTTCGAAAGAAGAAGGAAGGAAGATTGTATTTTTAAGAGACCGATAATCTCGAGATTCTTCATGTAACAGTACATAACTGTAAGACCTACTATATAAAAATCCAACATAGTGGCCATCCGAAATATGAAGACGGTTCTCAATATCTACGAGTCTATTACAGCATCCAAACTGAAATTTTGTATGTTGATAAAGGCTATAACCATAAGTAGGATATATGAAAATAGGCTGTATAGTTCCTCACAGAACTACTTGTTGCATTTTACTTCATTTCTGCTGCATGGTTGTACAACTATAGAATTAATACCACATTAATTAAAAGAAAACTTCCATTTATGTACGTTAAGTGCAATCCAAGAATCCTTCATAACGCCAAATTAATAATGCTTACAGTAAATGTTATAAAATGCTGATTGTTATGGGGAGAAGGCTCAATTCCTAACTCAAATATGAGCATGTAACATTAAGTACATTGTTGATTCATGGCTCTGCCTACCCTTGAGCTGCACTCTCCGGCCAGTCGGCGTAGATTTGATGATATATTACCACATTCTCTCCACTCAATTGCTGCGTTGTTCGTCAGCCCTTGCTGAGTCTGCACACTCAGCTTTATGGACATGAAACTCATGAATTTTGCTCCCATCGACGTTTGCTTTACTGCCAAGGAATGTCATATGCTGAGATGAGTAATCTCCGCAAACAACATCTGATCCCCTACAGCAAAATCCGACTTACTGCATGTGTGAAGTAGCTTTAGTGAACACAGTTGCATTAAAATGAATACGTTGCTCTACCGGTGATTTCTTACCTGTGCTGCCAGATCCACTTGTTCAAATTATAGTTATACGAATCCAGAGTTACAGTAAATTCCACGCCAATACATGCCAAGCAGCAGACCACAGCCGTTATTTAATCCTAGCAATACCAACGAGTGGCAGGGGGACGGAGGGGGGGGGGGGGGGGGGGGGGAGCTCGTGCGGGGTGGGGGTATTTCGTGCCCACCAGTTCCATTTTATTACGGTTTATTCATGGTATTCCTTTTCTACGCTCACTGTACAGAAAGTTATTGTCTATTTAGAATCCGGTTACCTAACAACACATTTACTTTTTAATGTTTAATTCTTGTATAATAGACTAGCATTACCCGTCGCGGCTTCGCCCGAAAATATTCTAGTTGTAAAGAGTACACTTAGCAAAATCTCAATCATGAATGCTATGACTGATTTATCCTTGGTATGAATAATCAGACTTTATCAATTCAGCTACTGGTGCAGTGGTTAGGGGTTTGTCATTCCTTCATAGGTATACTGTGTGAGTGTGTGTGGTGGCAGTTGCATTGTTTATTAGATTTAGTACAGTGTTTCATTAGACTGTGATGTGTGAGTGTGTGTGGTGGCAGTTTCATTGTTTATTAGATATAGTTCATTTTTCATTAGACTGTGATGTGTGAGGGTGCATGTGAGTGTGCCTGGTGACAGACTGTTTTAGTGGTAGTATTTTGTTGTTGGTGGATTTTTAGTATATTTTCGTTAGTAGAATTTTGGTATTTAATTGTAAGTAGAAGGTTAGTATTCTTGTTAGTAGAATTGCTCTATTACTTATTCTGAAAAGGAGTAGCAGCCTTTCAGAATAAATCAATTCTTTACTTGTCTTATTGATGGCTAAGATCTTGATAATATAAGCCAACTAATGGCTACACTGCGATCTGGAGCACGGCTGAAAGCAACGGGAAATTATAGCTGTAATGCTCTTCTCGAGAATATGCTCCTCTCTATGCATAATTACATGTGATGATGGCCTCCTCCCTTGTAAAATTCCAATCCGGAGGTAAACTAGTCCTTCGTTCGGATCTCCGGATGGGGACTACTCGAGAGGGGGTTAACATCACAGAAGTGACAAAGAGGAAATCTGACATTCTACGGATAGGCGCGTGGAATGTTAGAAGTCTGCTGGGAAGTGGAAGGTTAGAAAACATAGAAAGGGAAATGGATAGGTTGACGTTGGATTTGGTTGGGATTAGTGAAATGCGCTGGCAGGAAGAACAGGACTTTTGGTCAGGAGACCATAGGGTCATTAGCACTAAATCAAACAATGGCCAAGCAGTGGTTGGTCTCATATTGAGTAGGAAACTTGGACAGCGGGTGGAATATTACGAGCAATATAGTAAACGGATTATTGTAGGAAAAAATAACACAAAACCTACGTGCACCACAGTGGTACAAGTCTATATGCCTACCAGTCAAGCTGATGATGAGGATGTTGAAAAGGTCTACGAAGAAATAGATGAAATTCTGAGGTATATCAAGGGTGATGAAAATGTCATAGTAATGGGAGATTGGAATGCTGTGATAGGAAAAGGAACAGAAGGGAAGATAGTAGGAGATTTCGGATTAGGTGAAAGGAATGATCGAGGAAGCAGACTGATAGAAATCTGTACCGAGCATGAGTTGGTCATAGCTAACACCTTATTCAATAACCACAATAGAAGAATATACACATGGATGAGACCAGGAGATACAGGGCGTTACCAAATCGACTTCATTATGGTCAAGCAGAGGTTTCGAAACCAGATTTTGGATTGTAAAACATATCCTGGTGCTGACATAAACTCAGATCACAATCTGGTTGTAATGAAATGCAGATTAAAGTTGAAGAAACTGAAGAAAAGTCAAAAGCCAAAAAGGTGGGCAATAGACAGACTGAAAGAGAAGGATGTAAACGAAAGATTCAAGAAGAGTATAAAGGAAGGACTAATGAAAAACCCTAAACAAACTTCAATTGCAGACGAATGGGCACTTTTGAAGAATGAAATAACAAAATCCGCACAAGAAAACATTGGTAGGAAAGAAAGAATAGGTAGAAAACCGTGGAACACTCAGGATATACTAGAATTGATAGATGAAAGGCGGAAACACAAGAATGTAAGAGATGAAAAGGGGAAAGCAGAATACAGACGTCTGAGAAATGAGGTTAACAAGAAGTGCAAGGAAGCGAAAGAAGATTGGTTGAAAGAGAAATGTGCAGGTATAGAAAATTGTCTGAAATTAGGAAAAGTAGACACAGCTTATCGAAGGATTAAGAATACTTTTGGGGAAAAGAAGACTAAGTGCTGTAATATTAAGGACACAAATGGAAAGCCTCTAACAGATAGGGAAGAAAAGGTTGAGAGATGGAAAGCTTACATAGAGAGTTTGTATAAGGGAAAGGAGATTGAGAATCATGTAATGGAAAGGGAGGAGGAAATTGATGAGGATGCGAAAGGAGATTTAATATTGAGATCAAAATTTGACAGAACATTGGAAGACTTAGGCAGGAATAAAGCACCAGGCATAGATGACATACCGATTGAGTTGCTACGCTGCATAGGAGATGAAGGTCTGATCAGGTTATATCACTTGGTGTGTAGGATTTATGAGACAGGTGAGGTACCTTCTGATTTCAAGAAGAATGTTATCATCCCTATACCGAAGAAAGTAGGAGCTGACAGATGTGAAGATTACCGTACAATGAGCTTGGTTACTCATGCTTCAAGGATCCTGTCTAGAATAATTTACAAGAGGATAGAAAGCCAGATAGAAACGGAGTTGGGTGAAGACCAGTTTGGTTTCAGGAGAAATGTAGGAACAAGGGAAGCTGTATTGAGTATTAGGCTGATTTTGGATGGTAGAATAAGGAAAGATAAGAGAACGTTCATGGCATTTGTAGACTTAGGAAAGGCTATTGATAAAGTTGATTGGAATAAATTGTTTGACATTTTGAAAACGATTGGAATAAAGTATAGGGATAAGAGGGTGATCTACAATCTATACAGAAACCAGACAGCAGTCATTCGAGCTGAAGGACATGAGAGAGAAGCTGGTATTCAGAAAGGTGTAAGGCAAGGCTGCAACTTATCACCCATAATTTTCAATCTTTACATTGAACAAACAATGAAGGAAATTGGAGAAAAATGTAAAGTGGGAGTGAAGATTCAAGGAGAAATAATTTCAACGCTGAGATTTGCTGATGACATCGTCATCTTGGCCGGCAAGCCTGAGGATTTGAATGAGTTTTTGAATGGTATGGACTCCGTCTTGAGGAAAGAATTCTTGATGAAAATTAATAAATATAAAACAAAAATATTGGAATGCAGCCGAAATAAATCAGAAACCTCTATGGACATCAAATTGGCAGGTGAAAATCTGAAGGAAGTAGGAGAATTCTGTTACTTAGGAAGCAAAATAACCAGTGATGGACGAAGCAAAGAGGATATAAAAAGTAGGTTAGCTCAGGCAAGGAAAGCATTTCTACAGAAAAGGAATCTGTTGATATCGAATATAGATTTAGGTATTAGGAAGTCTTTTTGAAGGCCTTTGTCTGGAGCGTGGCGCTCTATGGAAGTGAAACTTGGACTATTGGTGCAGCAGAAAAGAGGAGAATTGAAGCTTTTGAAATGTGGTGTTACAGGAGAATGATGAAGATCAGATGGGTAGATAGAGTTACAAACGAAGAGGTATTAAGACGAATGGGAGTGGAGAGATGTTTCTGGCGACTGCTAATGACGAGAAGAGATAGGTTGGTAGGACACACACTAAGACACACAGGAATAACAAGCTTAGTTATGGAAGGAAGTGTCAAGGACAAGAACTGTAGGGGTAGGCCAAGGTTAGAATATGTTAAACAGTTTGCCTCGGATGTAGGGTGTGGTAGCTATGTAGAGATGAAACGATTAGCTCAGGACAGGGACGCATGGAAAGCTGCATCAAACCAGTCAAAAGACTGAGGACTCAAACAACAACATAGGTATTTCAGAGCGAAGGTAGTTTTCTGGGAATATCACAGACCCTGTTAATTTAAGGACCTTTAAATGTGATTTTCGGAGACCCTTTATAGTCTGGTGAAAAATACCTTTCGTACCACACTCAAACGTGAAAATTGTGTGAAAAATTTCTAGAGTGCTCCTTGATCCCCTTGAGCGCATTATACTGTATGTATTGATGAATTTTACAGCTTAATTTGGTTCAGTGATAACCTTATAACCGTCTGGAAACTTTCACAGTAATGTAATAATTGGAATTGCTATGCGTCTTACAGAAATAGATGGACCTGTGAGATTCTGTTACAATGGTTACCGTGTTGCATTCTTTCATTATTTCATTGTAAATATACATGTTTTAAGGTATTTATTTAATTGTGAGGCATTTAAAGTGTAAGTGAGTGCGTTTCGCTAACGCATTGGGTTATGCTGAACCTGTAGGTACCCCATATGTGTAGGTTGGTGTTAATGGGACCTTATTTTCGGTACAAAACTGGAATGGGGCCTTGGCAGAATAATGTAGAGAGGTATTGACAATTCTCTTTTGGTGGGCACGGAAACCCCCAACCCGTTGCTAGTTCGTGTGCCTCGTCACACTGTGTACTGAGGTAAGGGCAAAAGTACAACAAAGTGAAGGGAAAAAAATCTTCTGGTTGCAAGAGGTACACAGTAAAGAACAGTCGTATGTTTCACGTGTGTTTAAGATGGGGAAGAGAATTTATTATGGTTGTCACCTCCCTGATGGTAGCCTGTGGTATGAAAAATAGCATGCTATTGCTAGGGCTAATACACATTGTCGCTGAACTTGCAATATTTCAAAATCAGATATTTTTGACTAATGGCACTCTCTTTCTTCATAATTAATATATAGATTGAAAATATAGCTTGCCTTGGTGGTTATCGTGACGGACTACCAACCCCATGCTTGCAGGTTCGCACCTGACCGTGGTAAGTGATTTTTTAAAGGCGACAAAATTCACGGCCTGCATATCATACGATGTTGGCATGTTAAAGAACGCATTTCAATTCAGTCGGCCATGTTGATAATGGCAATATTAATCTTGGGATTTCCCTCCAACACAAAAGTTCGTTCTTTCTCTACTAGAAAGCGCTATAGTGTCAATGAGCTTAGATATCTATCCTCCTTGACTTACTAAGGAACAAAATATTCGACATTCAAGCTGCACCCTGGGCGTCTAGTAACAAAGCTTGCATCCGGCAACCGAGACCATACGATATTATTTTTATTACTAGTGTGCCCGTGCGAGCTTTCGCAATGTGCAATGCAAGAAATGCAAAGCATACATACAGTCTGGAAATACAGAAAGACATATAGGTTAGGTATCTTGCCAATGCCACCGTGCTTCCCTGCGCTCTAGCGGCAGGTTCGCCTAGCAGTACGCCGCGGTACAAATAGTGCCAAGTCTTTGTTAAGCTATACTGGGTTGACAGTGCTCTATGAGCAGTAGAGTAACTAACGGAATTTCATGTAAAGAGCCTCATTTTTTATACCGGTAGTGGAGAGCGCTACTCGCATCTAGTCGGCCGTGTCTCGTCAAGAGTTAATGTTGCCTGGAAACGACATGACTTGCCATTCCTTCATGAGTTTATAAGCCTTTTCTCGAGTGCAAAATGGTATTTATTTTAATGTGAGGCATTTAAGGAGTAAGTGAGAGTGTTTCGCACACACATTGGGTTATGCAGAACCTGTAGGTACCCCATGTGTGTAGGTTGGTGTTAATAGGACCTTATTTTCGGTACAAAACTGGAATGGGACCTTAGCAGAATAATATAGAGAGGGATTATTGAAAATATGATGTTGTGAGGGAAGAACCCACTGTAACAATCAAGGAATAAATACACTGTTACCACAATACACAATAATGTAACAGTTTAGAAGCAGAAATTCACTGTTTGCACAAGCAGACAATAATAGTCTTCTTTTTCATCAATTTCCTTATGATTGGTCTCGCATTCCAGACGTTTGTGGATGTGGCGTCCAACGGAATAATTCACGCTACGTTCATTTTCCTGTGTGGAATCCTAAAGGAAAAAGAAAATTAAATGCACTGTATTGTAGGAGTGCATAACTACAAGGAAATATACTTTTCTACAGTACAATGGATTTAACCCGGGAGAACTGGCGCAAGGGTATTTTTAACCCGTGGCTTTAATATTGCTCTATATTTTCGTTTTGGTCAGCCCTTATTCCCTGTCGCTCACTGTACCTTTCTTCCTAGCCTTGAGCTTCACCCTACAAAAGAAACATTTCCATAGCTTTTTGAACACTCA